>JAKRZT010003905.1:0-77855 GCA_029582215.1 Solanum sparsipilum
GAGCGCTTTCTATTAGTATTTAATATTAGTAAATTATCTTTCTATTTTTACTGTAATATGTATGTCTCTTTACAATCTAATTATATATTATTATTTTTAGATATGAGCGTATAAAACTCTCGAAGGTATATTTCTTTGACCTTTTTTTTAATAATGTGTTAGTTTCATTATTTTTATACAACCATCATTTATTTTGATATAGGAAAAGAATGTGAACCCCACTAAGGATTTTTATTGTCAATTGCCAAAAAGTGCAAAAAGTCAAAAACCAAGGGTATGTTATGGTAAATTATTATTATTATTATTATTATTATTATTATTATTATTATTGTTATCATTATTATCATTATTATGATTATTTTAATTATTATTATTATTGTTATTATTATTGTTAAACATTATATATATATACCTTCATATGGAAGAGTTACAATATGTTTTTTCCGATTCCAAAAAGCACTAGGATGATCAACACAAATGAATCTACTGCTGAAGAAAATACTGTTGCCAACACTTTGAATATTGATCCGAAACAAAATATGTTTTTAGGAATGATGCAAATTGTTGATTTTAGTCCAGGATCACTGGCAAGAAAATATTATTATTATTATTATTATTATTATTGTTATTATTATTATTATTATTGTTATTATTATTGTTATGATATTGTTATTATTATTTTTTATTATTATTATTATTATTGTTATTATTATTTTTATGATTATTGTTATTATTATTGTTATTATTATTATTATTATTGTTATTATTATGACATAAATAAATGCAGGCTAGTTATCCACACGGTAGAATGTCAATAATGCATTCTTATTCTACTGTAAAATTATGTTTTATCCCTGATTTGTTTTTAGTATTTTAAATGGACTAATATTTAAATAAAATTTATTTTCAATTTAATTGTAAAACAATGTTTTAAACTAATACAATTATATGTTATTGTCAATCTTAATGAAATTACTATAGGTAGGAGTTATTGAGCAAAAAAAATGGACATCAAAAGAAGAAGCATCCATGGTAGACTAGGTAATATTCCTTTTCTGATAAAAAAATTGTGAAAATATTTCTTGAAGTTTAAATCGATTTATTTATTTTTTGAAAACACATTTTCTACATATATTTGAACCTTACACAAATCTTTCTATTTTAGTAATTATGTGCCAACTTGTTAAATAAAATGAATCTCAAAAGAAACTAAAATCGTGAATTCAATTTGTAAGAAAAAAATACAATAATACATTTGTGCAAATACTAATAATAATTATTGATTTGAAACGTAGTGTTATTCCTATTAACAATCGATTGTACCATCCAAGCTTTGCTGCCAAAGGTCTACCAGTGGACCCTCTCTTGCATATGCTTAAGGAGAATCTGAACTTTCGTAAGTTAACGATTTTAAATATGATAATAAACCAAAATAAAAGAATTTTCTTGTACATATATTTATTTTAATTAATTTTTGGTTCTTACTAGGTAAAATTTCAAGCAAGCCTGAGGCTGGTAATAAGGACAAAGTGGTAGTTGATTTGAACAATTGAGGAATATTGTGCTGGTGCCGGATGATATATTTTCGAAGTCCAAATGATGTTATTGAGTGAATCCTCTGAAAATATTGTATAACATTTTGAATATTCTTGGTGTTGTTTTTTCTTTTAGTCCTTTCAGTTTCATAGGTAGAGAAGTGTTGAACTTCTTTATTCAAGTTTGGATTTTGCAGTTTTAATTTGTTGTCAATTTTGAATTATTAATAAACTGTATTTCTAGGTAAAACTCTTCATGTCTGAATACAAACATCATATTTCTTATTTTGAACATTTACTTATTAAGATTTACTTTATTATTTAAAAGTGTTTTCTCCATTTTAATCAACTTGGTTTAGTTATTACTCTCATTGTTTCAGTTTGTTTGTTTGATTTTAACTTTACACAGTTTAAATAAGTAAAGAGGGTTTATGAATATTGTAATCTTAAAAGATATGTATAATGTATCAAAATGCATTTTAATATCTTAAAAATGTCATGTCTGACGTTACAATTTTAAATATGTAAATTCTAACCCTTCAAACCTTGATGTTCTATACTAAACTTCACGCCAAATCTTACATAGGGAGTTCTACATATCCAAATTCACTTCCAAAAGGCCCTATGAATTTCTTAACGCCTTAGCTACTATTAAAGTGATCTGAGCTTAGACGTACCACCCAATTCATTCTCAGATTATCTAAGACCACACCTCACTCAGGTTTCACCTAATACTTGCCTAGCCTATGATTTTCAAGTCACTAGCCCGACGTTTCTCGCCAAAGTTCAAAGGGTGACTCGTCGAATTGACCCCTATATCGCCGAATTGCCTTACCATTCTATAAAATTTGGCGAGCTAAACTTCAAAGTTGGCGAGCTGAACTTCAACTTTGGCGAAGAAAACAGTGTTTTTGGCGATCGAAAACTCATTTTATGCCCCTAATCTCAAGTTCTAATTCCTTAGTTTCCTTTTCTTGATTCTCAATCATTCTCAAGATTCCTAAACTAATTTTTTACTCGTAATTGATCTACTTGTTGATTATTGGTTCTTGAATTCTCTTCTATGCTAGTGCCATTTCATTTCGTGTTTTTATTCTTTTTAGTTCGTAGTTAATCTTTTGATTCAAGTCTGTTTTGCTTTAATCGAGTCATCCGTCTTTCTTGAAATAAGAATCCATTCCAGCCAAGAGTAGAAATTGACACTTTGTGATCAACCGAGTATAAGTAATCTTCACCTTAGCCGAGCCAAATTGAGAGGCAATCAAAGGTGTGTAAACACAAGTGATTGTGATTTCATTTTACTAACGCTAACGCTATTTTTTTTTTTGTTGAGTTGTCTTATTGCTAGGTACAATGGAAACCGGAAGTCAAACTCAACCACCTATGGGAGGGGTTACTTTGGAATCTATAATGGAGGCAATTACTAATATGGGTTGTAGGATGGAGAACATGGAAGGACAAATGGCCACCATGAAATGGAGTGTGTCAAAGATGGATAATAGAATGAACAATGTGGAGG
The DNA here is from genome assembly GCA_029582215.1 of Solanum sparsipilum. Taxonomy (NCBI): domain Eukaryota; kingdom Viridiplantae; phylum Streptophyta; class Magnoliopsida; order Solanales; family Solanaceae; genus Solanum; species Solanum sparsipilum. Next base: position 3,055 of record JAKRZT010003905.1, read on the forward strand.
GTCGAATTAGCTTTACTAATTGCACCCCACAATTCTACTTTTCGTGCTTCCACTAGTGGGTATGACCACAATATTTCCCCTACTATCACATCCAAAGCCTTCCATTAAGCGTTCAACCCAACACCAATCCGTTTTGGATCCAATGTCCAAAATACCAATCGACCATTCCAATCCTAACTTAATCAAAAAGCTCCACGAAACCAAAAACGACCTTACCAAGCACCACTAAACAAAAATCCACCCTACCAATTGTCACAAACCCAACCAATTCCCGTAATAGAGGTGAGGGATAATGATTACCAACCAGGATATGAAGGTAAAGGTGAATAAGCTCCATGGAATTAAGCACAAAGGATTAGTCCAAGAGGTCAAATGAGGCATAGAGGACGAGGAGGTAGATTTGGTTCGGTACCACATGAGAGAAGATAATATGGGAACCAACCTCAAGGTGGAAAACCACGGGAAGCCTATGCAAATCAAAAGTATGGTCAAGAACTGAGAAAAGAACATGGTAACCAATATCAAGGGGAAGTCCAAAGAGTTTACTACAACAACAACCAAGTGGGTAAGGGCTGAGGTTACTACGATGTGCTAAGTTGTACAACCTGAGGGAAGGAGGCAAATGTGTTGCGACTTACTATGATGAGTTCTAAAATTTGATCTTGAAGCTAAAATACACTGAGAATGAAGAGCATGTCGTTATTTGTTTCAAGGTAGGATTGAACAAGGAGATATCTTCCAAGATGACTATTCACGAGTTTAATTTGGTAGCCTGAATAACATCTTTGAAGTAGCCAATGTGGTAGAGCAGGAACTCAAAGAGGAGAAAGTACCTAAGTACAAGGGTATTTCATCTTCAAATTCTTGGAGTAAGAACAAGGGGGGAGCTTAAACATCTTCGGGTTGGAATAAAAATAAGGATTTCAAGAAGCCTTATGAGAATAAACCCTTTGAAGGAAATACTCCAAAGTACCCACCAAGAGAAGAAGGTAATAAGGACCCAACTAAATTTCCTAAAGGCCTTCAATGTCACAAGTGTAGAAGATGGGGTCATATGATGGGTAAATGTCCCAATTGATTGAATGTTCTATTTCAAGGGGAGGAATTGTGTCTTGGTGAAGGGGTAGATCAAGAAAAAGGATGTGAAGAAGAAACCCGAGAAGAGGATGAATTTGAAGGTGATAAAGATGAGGAACAAGACCCATGTGAGAGAAAACATGCCGCTGTTCCTAATGGTTTGATGATGAAGGCCCCAACTGAATAAGCTTGGTATCAAGAAGGAGAGTTTACCGTACCATGCATGTGGTGAGGCGAGTGATGATTAGCAAGGCCATGGATGATCCAAGTCAAAGAGAGAATCTTTTCCACTCCAAGTGCCTCATCAAAGATAATGTGTGTTCCTTAATAATTGATAGTGGGAGTTTTGTAAATGTTGCTAACACAGCTTTAGTGGATTTCTTGAAACTTCTTACCACTAAGCATGCTACACCTTACAACTTCAATGGTTGAGTGAGTGTGGATAATTGAAGGTTCATAGACAAGTGTTGATCAAGTTCAAAATTAGGAAGTACCAAGATGACATTTTGTGTGGTGTGGTCCCAATGCAAGCTTGTCCTGTGCTACTCGGAAGACCTTGGAAATATGATTGTTTAACCAAAGATGATGGGAGAACCAACAAATATTAACTTGTGTTAGATGATCATAAATATGTCCTTCATCCTATGTCACTCTCTCAAGTCAATAAAATGTATCAAAAGATGAGTGAGTTGAGGCAGAAAAGGAAGGGTGAGGAGAAACATGTGGAGGTCGAGGGAAATGAAGAGGAACAAAGGAAGAAATTGAGGGGAAAAGACCAAGTGTTGTTGGCTAAGTATAAACAGATAAGGGAGGCAGCGGAGGCAAAAGTTCTTTGATCCTTATCACACATAGGGATCATGTGTTACAAACTAACCAATATCATTCTTCTCTTCTCCATTCTATTTCCCTTCTTTTGCAGGATTAATAGAATGTCTTCCCAAAAGAACTCCCAAGTGGATTACCACCTCTTCAGGGAATTGAGCACCAAATTGATTTGGTGCCGACTCACAATTGCCAAACAAGCCTGCTTGTCAAAGTAATTCGAAGGAAACCAAAAAGTTACAAAGACAAGTTGAGGAACTCCTCAACAAGAGCTATGTGAGAGAAAGTATGAGTCCATGCACCGTTCCGGTTCTCTTAGTGCCAAAGAAAGATGGAACATGGCGCATATATGTTGATTGTCGGGCCGTCAACAAGATCACAATAAAGTATCATTATCGTATCCCTAGATTAAATGATTTCTTGATGAGCTCAATGGTTCTTGTGTGTTTTCAAAGATTGATATTAGGTGGTTATCATCAAATCCAGATGAACCCCGGTGATAAATGGAAAACTGCATTTAAGACCATGTTTGGTCTATATGAATGGTTGGTGATGCCTTTTGGTCTCACTAATGCTCCAAATACTTTTATGCATCTCATGAATCATGTGATGAATCCATTCATAGGGAATTTAGTGGTTGTCTATTTTGATGATATCTTGATTGATAGTAAAACCATGCTTGAGCATATACATCATTTGAGATGTGTGTTTGATGTGCTTAGGATGGAGCAACTTTATGCTAATCTTTAAAAGTGTCATTTTATGTTGACGAAGTTGTGTTGAGTGTCCAAGGAGGGTTAAGGTTAATGAGTCTAAGATAGATGCTATTAAGAATTGGCCAATTTCGAAATCCATAAGTGATGTTAGAAGCTTTCATGGGTTGGCTAGTTTTTATAGGCGATAGCCGCTCCCTTGACTGAGGTAATCCAAACGGATAAGCATTTTAAGTAGGGGGAAGAGCAAGCCAAAGCTTTTGAGGCTTTAAAATCAATGCTTAGCTCCGCTCCTTTGTTGCAATTACCTGATTTTGAGAAAATGTTTGAAGTTGAATGTGATGTTACTAAAGTAGGTATTTGAGCCGTCTTAATGCATGACCAAAAGCCCATTGCTTATTTTAGTGAAAAGCTTAAAGGTGCAACTTTAAACTATTCCACTTATGTTCTTGAATTGTATGCTTTTATTAGAGCATTGGGTAACAACACTACTTGTGGCCCAAAGAATTTGTGATTTGGAAAGACCATGAGTCCCTAATGCATATTCGGGCCCAAGGAAAGTTGAACAAAAGGCATGCCAAATGGATTGAATTCCTTGAAACTTTACCTTATGTAATTCAATACAAAAAGGGGAAGGAAAATGTGGTGGCTGATGCCTTGCCTAGGAAACATGTGTTGATATATTTATTGTCTTCTAAATCACTTGGATTTGAATGTTTAGAGATAATGTATCCCAAGGATCCCATGTTTACTCAAATTTTCCGAGATTGTGAGGAATGGGAGAGGGAAATATGGCTTAGGGATAGATCTTGTATTCCCTATTCTAAGTTTGATGGTTTCTTGTTCAAAGGCAATAGACTATGTGTGCCTATGAGTTCTTGGAGATAACTATTTTTTAGGGAGGCACACAATGGGGGGGGGGGATTAATGGGTCATTTTGGTGTTGATAAAACAAGGGGAATTATCGAGGAACATATCTATTGGCCTAACATGCACAAAGATGCTGCTCAAATTTGTGGCCAATGTATTGAATATCCGAGTGCCAAGTCACGCCTCCTTCCCCATGGTTTATACACTCCACTCTCCACCCCTCAAAGACCTTGGCTTGATATTTAAATGGATTTTTTTCTGGGTTTGCCAAAGACAAAAAGAGGTAGAGACAACATCTTTGTTGTTGTTGATCGATTTTCGAAGATAGATCCTTTCATTCCATATCATAAATGTGATGATGCATCCAATGTGGAATCTTTGTTTGTTGAAAATGTTGTTAAATTGCATAGAATTCCTCAAACCATCATAAGTCATAGGGACCGAAAATTCCTTAGTCACTTTCGGAAAGAATTGTGGGGTAGACTTGGTACTAAGTTGTTCTCAACTTCTTGTCACCCACAAATCGACAGCCAAACTGAAGTTGTGAATATGACCTTCGGGTCTATGCTTCTTGCCGTGGTACATGGGAAGTTGGCATCATGGGAGGAACATTTGCCTTTAGTTGAGTTTGCTTAAAATGGAGTTATTCATAGAACTATTGGCATGACTCCATTTGAAGTGGTGTATAGTTTTAATCCCCTAACCCTTCTAAATCTCACTCCTCTTTCTCAGAATGTTTTCTTAATCTTAGATGGGAGAAAAAGAGCGGAAGCCATGAAGAAACTTCATGAGAAGGTTAGAAATCACCTAGAAAAGAAGAACCAAGAGGTAGACAAAAAGGGCGAACAAGAGTCGCAAGAGGGTTGTGCTAGAACCGGGTGAGTGGGTGTGGGTGCATATTTGCAATGAGCGATTTCCCACTCATCAGAAGACAAAGTTGATGCCAAGAGGTGATGGTCAATTTAAAATGCTTGAAAAACTCAATGAAAATGCATACAAAATTGACCTTCATCTGGAGTATTAAGTTCACAACACCTTCAATGTTGGCGACCTTTCTCCATTTTCAACTCTTGATGATGATAATCCATTGAATTTGAGGACAAATTCTTTTCAAGAAGGAGAGAATGATGCAATTCGGATTGCACCAAGGCCGTTCACTCGAAGTCAAGATTGAGACCTTAAGAGCATGCAATGTTTGTTCATTAACTTAGAGGTCCTTGAGCTTGTGTTGATGCAAAAGAAATGGTTCCATGCTTTGATGATCGCTTGGGGAAGTGAAGGAAAGGCAGTTGAAGAAACTGCCACTTTAGGCGAGCAGAAGCCATTCAGCGACTTGCCCAATGGCTTGGGCGAGGATCCCAGCTCGCCAAAATTTGTAGAAGACTTCAAAGGAAGGGTCACCTCGCCAAACCAATTGGCGACTCGCCGAGTTCCTTAGACGAGCATGACCTAGCTCGCCCTTTATCCTTTTTGGGCCACTTTTGGGCCTCTTATGTAATAATTGCCTAAAACTATAAATAATTAGTTTGGGTCCTCTTTCTAGGTAGACTATTTTGAAACTGATATTGTGAAACTCATGAATGAGTGTTGAGAGCTCGATAAAAGGTTTGATTGACTTTTGCTTAGAAACGTCGGTTGCAAGGTGAATTCATTTCCCTCGAGGTTTTTGAGTTAGGTGCTTCTTGTAGGATTAACAGATTGAGGTCTTAAGGTTTAATATCTCTTTTGGTTGTCTTCTATTTCCTCTTTATGTGTCTATCTATCTATCTTTATTTCTTGTCTTCAGTTTCCGCATTTCTATCCGTAATTCGTGGCGAGAATTACATCACATATTCTAGACTATGTAAATGTTTTATTATACGACTTTCAAATTCTAGGGGAAATATTTCTGCAATCATTTTCTGATAACGATTTTTAGTTATGAAACTTGATTTAATCGATGAAACTATTATTTATCTATTTATGGATTGGCTTGGGTAATTGGTTCTCCCACCGGGATTTAGTGCTTGAGCTTTTCATGGTGGTTTAGGTCATGACAAGTACCACAACATAAAATCATAAGTTTTTTTTTGAGAAATAATATTTTTCTAATTTTCCTACGTGACTAGTAAAAATTATAAGACTAACAAAGTGAATAAGGGTTAAGTCGAATTCAACATACTCTCTCAAAATGAGATTGCATATTTGTGTACAAAATATTTAAAAGAAAATGAATTTAAAATAAGTATATGTGGGTGTGTGAAATTTAATACGGCGGAATTCTAAATATGCTTCTAATCAACGGTATTTGCCGTACCTAAATATAGAATTTTCTAGATTTAGCTCCAATCAACATCATTTATCATACCTATTAAATAAAATTAGTTATAATGCCAAATAAAGTTTGTAAAATAAATTTACAAATAGAGTAGAATTAAATTCTTAGTATTATAAATAAGAGCTTTAAGATCACTTAATGTTATATACAGTGTCAAATAGTTAGCAATGATCTTCTGTGAAGTCTTCGCTCTTTTATTTTCTATCGTATTTTATCGATTTCACAATGTATGATATGTTCTTTCTCAATTGTTGTATGTAATTTGGAGCATGATAATACCATTGTCAGTTTCCAATATCAACCACTTTTATCACCACCTACCACCTTTATTCGCAACGGATACTGCAAAATTATCACACAACTTTTCCCCAAATCACGATCACTATCAATAACCGCCCACTATCATTATCACTCATCATCGTCATAATTTTTATATTTTATTTTATAATATATATTTTTTTTATCAAATAATATATAATATTTATAACATCATATAAATTAACTTTTTATTTATATTTAAAGAAATTTTCTATTTAAGAAACTGTAAATAAAAAAATTATATATTCTGATGTAGAGAATTTTAAATTTTGATATATTCACTTAGAGAATATATGTGAGGCCTACATTCAACAAAATTCACAATTTAATTTTTTTTGTGGCTAATTATTTAGGTCTCAAAGCAATGATAATTCAAAAGGTCAATCCTTCAAAACTAGGTTGCAGGAAACTATGCCGAGCATGTATTAATTAATTACTTTTTTGTGTAAATTAGTTTGTTTTAATTTTCCAGAAAAAAAAATTGTTTACATTTTCAAATGTATGAAATAATTCATGTAGAAAATTACTTTTTTAGTTCATAATTGTTTTAAATACTTAGAGATACTATACATTACTTTCTAACAAATGGAAATATCATACACGTCATCGTCAACGTGTGTGCTTTTCAGAATTAATCTGAATTAGGGATGTTTTTCTCATTTAATAATGTTTTACTTGATTATATTATTTATCTGGTTTAACAAATCAAGACAAGTTTATTATTTTCATTCAATACTACTTTTATCATTAAATAACCTATAAAGTAACAGTAGTCAAATATAAAGTTTTAAAAACATAATCCATAAAGTTAATTTAATAAAATAATTCTTTTCAAATAGATTTAATAATGAATTATAATCAATTATTGTTTTATAAGTGTTGCTACATTAGATGAGACACTATGAAAATAATTATTTGTCAACACAAATAAGTATTATTTATTTAAAAAATATTAATTCATGCTAATTTGCGCAACTTAAAAATACCGAAATTCTTCTTTCGAGTATAACTCTTAGATAATAGTTTGGACCAACAAAATTCTAAAAAAATAAATTGTTTTAAATACTTAACATAGTATATTAGGCACGTGCACAACATGTTCTATCCTTTACTAGCTTGCATATACATGGAAAAGTTGTGCAAATACATTTTGGTAGCATCATAACCTTTTTTATTTCTTTATTTTAACATATATGTCATACTAAATGGTGTGGATTTATATCAACTAAAAGTGTAAGAGATAATTTTGAATAGATTATTATATTAAATTTTAAATATAGATTAAAAGTCTAAAACATGATTGATATTAATTGTTATGTTAATCCATTTTTATTTTATGGTCTCTCTCTCACACACATATATATACTAGATGTATGTTGCCCGTGCGCACACGGGAGGGCCTAACGTATGTATATATATATACAAACAGTTTTAACATTCATCAGTTTACAATGTTGATATTTACCAATTACATATTTACACAATACAATTATATAAGCTGACAAAGGGCAAAATAGCAACATTGTAGTCATCTAGTTATACGCATCTACCATTGTAGTTTAGTGACGTTGCACGTGTTCACAAAATACCTGTGGAGGATTTGTTGAAAAAGGAGAATTATATTGTTTAAATAGTGAATGTAGAGAGTGTGGTAGTAATAGTAAAACATGGTTAGTTGTGTCACTTTTACCTTTGTAAAGTAATGGACGGTCTCTGCTCCTAATTTCCCCAACTTCACAGTTCTGCACCTCCCTCCCCCCTTGTTGTGCTGAGATGACTTTTTACGATCACCTCTTTCTCCACTGTCATTTAACTTCAATTTCTCCACACCCAAAAAAAAAAACAAATGCACAAATCAAAAAGCTACATGACGATAATTAAGTAATCTTTAGAGCTACATATACGAAGGTCGAGGAGACTAAAAATATTCAAAAGCAATAATCAAAATCACACCGATTGAAACCTGAAACAAACCAATAAAGACCAACAAATTGGTTTAAACAAGTACATAAAACTTTAACCAAAAAAATTAATCTAGAAACAACTAAAAGTAAAAGTTGATTTTACAAATTGATCACTTCACTTTCGTACTTTAAGTTTGATTTATATGAAAGACTTTTCGATTTTAAATTTAATTATTTCTGTTTGATTAATTAACTAAGGCAAAAGGTGAGGTGATTTGGTTTCGTCTCAAGACTCGTTCAATACTCGCCGTAGCTAGTTAGAGAAGGCCAGGGGTCTATTTTAATGGTTTCAATTCCTCAAGATGCATCCAACATAGAAATAACCCTCTCCTAAATTTTTTTTGGTCCTTTGCTTAGTAACTCCTTCTCGATTCAAAATTTATACAGAACCAAATTTATCAGATGTGAAAGTTGCAACACAATTAACAATTTCATAAAGATAATAAAAATCCTCCCTCTTTTTTTAATCGATCATATCATATGCAAATAAGAACTAATAAAAATAAAAGACAAAGCGCTAAGGAAAAAAAATTAAAACAAAGAAATACCTTGAAGTTTCTAACAACATTCTGAAAAACTGATGAAAAAATAGGAAGATGAAGAGGACTTCGAAGGGTCATGGCAAATACATAGATGAAGGGGGCATGGAGGCCACGGATACTGATGCGGTGGTTGGAAAACCACGTGGAGTAACTAAAGCTTACGGCAAAACACTAAATGACGAAAATACCCTTTATTAGTGGTTGAAGCAGGCATATTGTTACCAACTATATACTCATGCTTCTAATATAGTAGAAATATATATATATATATATATATATATATATAGAGAGAGAGAGAGAGAGAGAGAGTGAGAGTGAGAGAGAGAGAGCTCTTTCTATTAGTATTTATTATTAGTAAATTATCTTTCTATTTTTACTTGAATATGTCTCTTTACAATCTAATTTTTTTTTTAGATATGAGCGTATCAAACTTTTGAAGATATATTTCTTTGACCTTTTTTTTTATAATGTGTTTGATTTATTATTTTTACTCAACCATCATTTAATTTTTATACAAGAAAAGAATGTGAACCCCACTAAGGATTTTGATTGTCAATTGCCAAAAAGTTTAAAATGTCAAAAACCAAAGGTATGTGTTGGTAAATTATTATTATTATTATTATTATTATTATTATTTTGTAGGCACTAAGCCTTCTTGAATACATCTAACATCTGCACCACTATCAATCATTGCAATGTTAGTAATAGAAAAATTGTTATCAATCAAAATAGTACATTTCACATATCATTTATGAGCAGTAATAATTTGTATCATTCCTAGAAACATATCATTTTCAGAAATACCTTTATTCTTAGAAAACCTATCTTTAGAATAATCAGAATTATGTATCTCAATCTGAGTAATTCTGTGATCACAAATCAATTGATTTTGCTTAAGAGATTTAATCTCTATTTTTAAATTATGAATTTCATTCTTTAAATCATCGAAAGAAGAATATCTTTCAGGAAAAGCATTTTGATTAAATATTCATTTTTATCATTGGAATTTATTTGTTTTATTATCCCACCATAACCAATATTAGACGCATCTGTCTCAATAATTTTTTGCCAAGCAGGTTTAGCAAGAGTTAAGCACGGTAAGGATCGAACTGGAAGTTTAATATCCTTTGCCAAAGTGGTATGACTATCAGTCCAAGGGGATTTATAATCCTTTTTCAGCCTGTCATATAAAGGGGCCAAATCACGAGATAGATTTTTATGAAAAGGGGATATGTAATATAAACTTCCTAAGAACCTTTGCAATTGAGTTCTATCAGTGATAAACATCAGGAAATTTTGAGGCAAAGTCAACTGATCTTTGAATCGGGGTAACTTTTTCTTGACAAATATGATGTCCTAGAAATCGAACATCAGTTTGGAACAAATTCATTTTTGATTTTGAGATAACCAACCATTTTGAATAACAATTTTCTTAAAGATATCAAGATGCCTAATATGCATTTCAAATGTTTTTGAGAATACTAAAATATCATCAATATAAACAATGATAAAATCCAAATATGAATTAGAAATATTATTCATGATTTTCTGAAATTCAGATGGGACATTTTTCAATCCAAATGACATTACATTCCATTCATATTGTCCAAATGAAACATTAGATCAATTGACTTTGCATTAAAGTTTCCTGATCTTATTGTTATTATCTTTATTGTTTTGCCTTTTGGTTTGAGATAACCTTTATTAGTCCTTTCTCAACAAGATTTTCAAAAATGGCTTTAATATCAGATCCTACCATTATTATTATTATTATTATTATTATTATTATTATTATTATTATTAATAATAATATTATTATTGTTATTACGAGTCAGATTCAGGTTCTGAGGTTGAATTACTTGATTTATCTGATAATGATAAAAATTGTGATAATCCTTGCACTACTTGCCAAGGTAATGACTGCAATTGCGGAGATGATGAAATTTATAAACTTCAATCATAATTTCAAGATTTTAATATGAACACGATCACTTCTGATAGTGTGATTGAACTTTTAAAAGAAGTTACTGATAGCAAGCTTCGTGAAAAAATCATTAATTTGGCTACTTCTAACGAAGCTAGTTCCAGTTCTTCCAAACCTTTTGAAAACAAGAAGAACGATTTGAATGATTTTGAATATTCAGCTCCTTACTCTTTAAAGGAGGTTGATGATCATCTTTTAAAAAGAAATACTTTTCATGAAAATGATTCTTCCTTCGATGATTTAAAGATTGAAATTGAGAATTTAAAAAGGTAGATTAAATCTCTTAAGCAAAATCAATTGATTTGTGATCATAGAATTACTCAGATTGAGATGCATAATTCTGAAATTATATTATCCAAAAATAAAGGTATTTCTGAAGATCATATTGAAGAAGAACCTATCAATGTTGACCCTAAACAAGATATGTTTTTAGGAATGATGCAAATTATTACTGCTCATAAATGGTATGTTAAATGTACTATTCTGATTGATAACAATTTTTTGATTACTAACATTTCTATGATTGATAGCGGTGCAAATGTTAGCTGCATTCAAGAAGGCTTAGTGCCTACGAAATATTTTAAAAAAACTACTCATCTGGTCAAATCTGCATCAGGTCATGCTTTAGATATAAAGTATAAATTGCCTAATGCAAAAATTTGTCAGAATAAAGTTTGCATCCCTCATTTCTTCTTTTTCATTAAAAATCAATTATATCCTCCAATCATACTTGGAACCATATTTATTAATGCGATTTATCCTTTCACAGGTATCGACTCGAAAGGATTTTCTGCCACTTATAAAGATAATGAGATAACTTATTCTTTCGTTACAGATCCGGTAACCAGAGATATTAATGCTTTGATTAATATGAAGCAGAATCATATGGATTCCTTACAAATGGAATTATTCGGTATGAATATATTCGATTCTATGAAATCTGCTACAGTTAAGGAAAAGATTAAATTAATTTCTGAGCAGCTTGCCATTGATATTTGTGCAGATCATCCTAGTGCGTTTTGGAATCAAAAGAAGCACATAGTAACTCTTCCATATGAAGAAAACTTTTCTGAGGATGATATCCCTACCAAATCTCGACCCTGCCAAATGAACGCTGAGTTAGTAGAGTTTTGCAAAACTGAGATTGATAATCTCTTACAAAAGGGTTTGATCAAACCTTCCAAGTCCCCTTGGTCGTGCACAACCTTTTATGTTAATAACGCAGCTAAAAGGGAACGAGGTGTTCCTTGATTCGTCATTAATTATAAACCTTTAAACAAGTTTTTAAAGTGGATTAGGTATCCTATTCCTAATAAAAGAGATTTATTATTAAGATTATATGATGCCAATATATTTTTAAAATCTGATTTAAAATCAGGTTATTGGAAAATCCAAATCTTTAATGAGCAGGCTTATAGAACAGCTTTTAATGTCCCGTTCAGACAATATGAATGGAATGTCATGTCTTTGGGTTTGAAAAATGCTCCATCTGAATTTCAGAAAATCATGAATGATATTTTTAATCCTTATATGGATTTTATCATTGTCTATATTGATGACATTTTAGTATTTTCTAAATCTTTTGAAATGCATATTAAGCATCTTGATATTTTAAAGAAAATTCTGATATAAAATAGTTTGGTGATCTCAAAATAAAAAATGAGTTTATTTCAAACAGATGTTCGATTTCTAGGACATCAAATTTATCAAGGAAAAGTCACTCCTATTCAAAGAGCTATTGACTTTGCCTCAAAATTTCCTGATGTTATCTCTGACAGGACTCAATTGCAAAGATTTTTGGGAAGTTTAAATTACATTTCCCTGTTTTACAAAAATCTTTCTCTAGATTTGGCCCCATTATATGACAGGCTAAAGAAGAATTACAAATCTCCTTTGATTGATAGTCATACTAACTTGGTTAAAGAAATCAAGCTTCAAGTGCAGTCGTTGCCATGCTTAGCCCTCGCCAACCCTGCTTGGCAAAAAATTATTGAGACGGATGCGTTTAACATCAGTTATGGTGGGATTCTAAAGAAAATTAATCTCATTAATAAGAATGAATATTTGATCAGGTTTTATTAGGGAAAATGGAATGAAGCCCAAAAAACATATTCTACGATAGCACATGAAATGTTGACTATCGTCAAATGTGTAAAAAAAATTCAGGATGACTTGTACAACCAGAAGTTTTTGATAAAAACTGACGCTCAATCTGTTAAATTTATGTTTGATAAAGATTTCAACTATGACGCTTCGAAAATAATATTAGCAAGGTGGCAAGCGCAATTGGTTCCTTTTTACTTTGAAATTCAATATAAAAAGGGAGTTGATAACTCATTACCAAATTTCTTATCCAGAGAATACATTCAATAAAATATTTTTCCAAACTTTCCTTGACAATGAAACTCTCGTTACTAAACTAAGGGTTCTTAATTTACCCAGAAATCTGAAAGATCTTACCATTAAAAGGATTATTAATAATGTTTTAAATGAAGATTTCTCTCATATTCTTTTAGAATATTACTGAGACGATTATCTTACCGATTATGAAGAATATTACTCTGAATGATTAACAAATGTTATATTTGCAGGATGGATCCACCATGGATTCAGGCCAAAGGTAGAGGAAGAGGAAGATCAGCCCCGGGAAGATCATCATACAGATCCTCATCAAACACCCCAATCATACAACAGGGACGAACAACGTTGAACATCAAAAAGATTTCTTCCCTTGAAGAATCTTCTCCAGCTCAAGGTAAATGGTTAATTTGGAAGACAGTCCAAAGGACAGGCCATTACACAACCACATGCAAGCATACTTGGCTGCTCAAAAGCAAAAGGATCCAACATAAAAGAGGATTCTGATGATATCAAATCCTACAAAAAATTACAAAAAAAGAAAATAATATTTCATTTAGAAAATTCTGATCTTCAGTGAAAGGATGAACCTTGGAAGATATTCCAAAGGTACCTTATCAATGGATTATATTACCTGGGAGAATCATACAAAACCTGATCATATTACGAAGAGATTTTGATAAGTACAGAAAGTGCAGAACTTCAGCACTTCTCCGGTACAGGTTATAGTCCACATGAGAAAGTTTATAACTTCTCAAAAATCATTATCAAACAGGTTATATCCGTTGAAGAATGGGGTATGTCTACCATGAAGGAGAGGCATATAAGCCTCAATAACACTCGAATGAATTTCACGTATTGGGATTATATCCAAGCATTTGATAAGGTTCTTTATTATAACAATGATAAACATAAATACACTTGGTTCATAAAAGTGTGCGCGAAGATAGAACCAATTCCAAATTGGTTTATAAATTTGTGGTCATACCACGGTCCCACTGTTCAAATTCTACTTGAACAGTTCCTTAGGTTATACATGGAATGACAAAAGTGTCACCAGACTTGAACATGCTATATCATGTAGATCATATCTGTTGGTTGGAGAAAATAGATCAAATCTATTTCTTCATTGAATTTTCCATACCATGGATTCACAAATGGACTCTTGAAGTAGGATTCACAAAGGAAAATATTCTTTGTCTTTACCGGACCTATTACAATAAATTTTGGGACAAATTGATGAAACAAGATCCCAAAACAAAACAGTTAATTGGTCAGGAGCTTTTGGATACCATCAGCGAACAAATCAATGAATATAATCAAATTCCTCAAAAAGGAATTATTGACAATAACTCCGTAAGACATATTGCCAGGAGAATCTCCTTTCAAGAAGGAGATAGAGAAAAGATGATTCATGACTATTTAGAAGAAGTAAGAAAAAATTTGCTTCAAACTATCACCATGATAGATAAATCTGACACTTCAATGTGGAGTGAAACAAGTAATGATGAAATCGCCGGATTATCGCAGTAGGCGAAAACCGACAATATGTTGTCCTCCACTAAATTACAAGATGCGAAAAATTTTCTGCAACAAATAAAAGCCATGGATCAAAGACATGGTAAAGAAAAGACGTAAAGGAAATAACTACGTGAAGGCGAGCCCACTCAACAGGAGATGCACTGTTGCTAGAGCCCACTCAACAGTAGAAACACTGGTCATTAACAGTAGATAAATTGTTTAGGGACCCAGATAGTGGGACCCCTTTTACTGTACATAGATTCCTTTTGTTTTTCTTTTTGTCTATATAAGGTTTAGTTTTTCCTTCAGAGAGAGGCATCCGAAAAAATCATAAATGCTCTATCTTTTCCTTTGTTGTAAATCATTGTAAAGAACAACTCCTAGTATGCAATGTTTAGATTCCAATTATAAATAAAAACCAGATTTGTTCTTCACTTCTTAGACTCTAGTGACGACCGCCTTTTTAAGGTAATTTTATTTTTAGTCTTTCTTTTGCTTGGTCTCTCCTAGCTAGGACAATGTCCGGCTAAAGATCTCATATTTATGTTGAATAACTAACTTCTCTCCTATATAGACTGTGAACAATCTAAGCTTTATTAAAATATAAAGGAATTTTGTTATGGTTTCTCGACTTGGTTTTGAGATCGAGGTACAATTGGATCTATTACTACTCTTATTGGCTTTGCCTTAGTGGTTCCGTCTGGCCAGCCGTGGTTCACAGCCCGATTAAGGAGTTTAAAAATGGGGCTTTATACCCAGTTAGAACTGCCAGACACATGAGCTCAATATGAAGTGTGTATTAGATTCTTGACAGACCCTTTGCTCAGGTAAAATAACACCATGCAGTTCGAGAAGCTATATAAAAATTCTTGTGTATTTCAATTCTTAATCAGGCAGACTATCGCTAGCTTAAGGATTCTTGATTTGCTAGATCTCCGACTGGGTGGATTATCGCCAGGTCGCTGATCCTGTAAATCTGGTATCAGAGCCTAGAACTATTCATGGTATTTATGAGATGGAGGTGAACTGCTCGATATATATATGATCTTTTTCTCATGGATCTGGGAGAAATGAGTACTAAAAGTACTAGACTCGAAGAGGTAGATATACCTCAAAACCTCGATTTGTTAAACAAGTGGATGATTCCTAAAGTCCCGATAAAACTATTTTTTATTATGGTTGGTTTGATAAATTGTTTGTTAAACAATTCATTGAAATTACTGAGCAATCTTTAGCTTTAAATTCATCTGAACAGACTATTCATTTGCTAAATGAGCTTGATGTTAATTTTTATAAAAATTAGGATAATTATTTGCATATTGGTATGGTGCAAATTTCTTTTAAATCTTTAACCCTTAAAGGGTTACCTGAGACTTATCTAGCTGCTCTTTGGGATGCTAGAAATTTAAATTTTCGTCAGTCTCTTATGGGTTAGATAGAATCTACGGTGGCCTATGGTCCTGTTTACTTTAATACTCAGCCTAATTTGCAGTTATCTCTTACTGATGCAAATATTATTGATGCCTTAACATTATATGTTAAAACACATGGTTATAATTATGCTCCTGGTTCAAAACTCATTTGTTTATCTTATAGAATTTATTTTAAATTGTTATCTACTCTTAATCCTAGTTGTAGATTATATGATCTATCCAATCAAACTATTTTGGTGAAAACCAATTTTGCAAGGTCCAAGGTCACCACCAGGAGACCTATTAAGTGAGGAGAAATAGATTTCCCAACTTCATGGACTCTAAATTCGGTTATATCCCTAAATTAGTTAACTGATGCGGTTACTAATTCTGATTTCTCGCATATATCTCAAAATCCCGATGGGAGAATTTGAATTCAGTTTGCTGATAATAGTTGTGCGCCTCTTAGGCAGTCCTTTGCTAACAACATGTTGATGTCCTCTATGAATCACAATTATAATAGACATTCTTTATCAACTCGTGGACTTTTGCCTGTTGTTCATCATATTTGCCCTGTTAAACCTATATATGCTCCAGCCCAATATCGTGCTGCTTCTTTACATACTATTGCATCCGATAGCGATTCTGTGGTGGAGAAGGTAAAGATCGACCCTCGAACTAATATAGTTCAAGTGAATGATGATGTTTCTGACAAGGATATTCCTTCGATCTTCGAGATGGAGTTTAACCCCAATGATTCTTAATGTTTTCACACCAAATTGATTTTAGCCCAGGTTCCCTATTCAAAAAAACTTTTTAATGAAAAATGGAATCGGTTTAAAACTTTTTTTTTTTATTCTTATAGTAAAGAATATCTGAGTAGTATCTCTTAAGAGTTTTATGAAACTTGTGCTTCATATAATCAAATTATGTATTTTGTTCCTTGGTTTATAACCACCTATTTACCTTTATATATTAAAGTTATTGAAAGGACTTATAAAGATGGGAGTGGTAATGTTACAAAATCCATCTACCCTCCTCAGTCGTCTTTTATTTTACCAAACAATACTGGTATTACTTTTTTAGATATTCAAAAATTCATTGAAGAAGATATTGCTTCTATCAGTATTGCTGAAATCAATAAACTTATTACTCAAAATAATTATTTGAGTCATTATGTTAAAGTTTTGTGAGAGCATATTAGCTCTCTTGATAAAAAACTTGATGATTTAACTATTTTGATAAAAGATATAAAAGTTGATATAGCTAAAACCAATCTTGCTTCTACTTCTAAAGAAAAAACCGAGGTCACTCTGACTCATGTTCAAAGACCTCTTGAAATTCAAGATTTTAAATTTGGTTCTTTAAATAATTTAGAAGAGCTTATTGATAAAAACCTTTCTGGTTTAAAATTTACACCTATCGATTTATCTCAAGATTTTGCTGATAAAATTGAAGCTACCGGTGATTTTATAAATAAGGTTTCTTCGGAGTTTAATAAACTTTGGGATTATCCCAAGAAAAATAGTGGTTATGCTACTAAACCAAGCATGAACTGTTATTATTATCCCCGTCCTACGCCTCAAGATGTTTTGATAGAGAAGTGTGATTGGAATTAGACTAATACGTCTTACAGTGGTTCCGAAATCTATGAATGTAATCTTGATGGACTGACTAATAGAAATTTAACCATTCTTGTTCATAGAATGCTTATGTATGCAACCATTTGCAAAAGTTTTAAAAATACTAACAGAACTATCTGTAAGATGATTGTTGCAGGTTTTACTGGCCAGCTTTGCGGTTGGTGGGATAATTATCTGAATATGGAAGAGAAAGCTTCCATTATTAAT
Source organism: Solanum sparsipilum (assembly GCA_029582215.1). NCBI lineage: Eukaryota > Viridiplantae > Streptophyta > Magnoliopsida > Solanales > Solanaceae > Solanum > Solanum sparsipilum. The sequence continues at coordinate 20,803 of JAKRZT010003905.1, forward strand.
GCACTGGCTACCAATGAAGGTGTTGATAATTTGTGAATGTCTCTACTAAAAAACAAAGAAGATGTTGTTTATACCCTTGTCTTCACCACTTTGGAACATTTTAATGGTAGATTTACCAATCACATAAGACTGTTCGTACTCTCCTTAATGGTCTAAGATGTAAGACCTTAGGAAGGTTTCACTGGTATAAAGATACTTTCCTTAGTAGGGTTATGGAATTACCAAAAAATAAATTTGAGCATTGAAAAACTATGTTTATAGATGGCCTTCAACCCTTATTCACCAAAAGAGTTCGTAAAGCTCTTAGAGGTAGTCATGGGGAAATCCCTTATAAGGATTACACTTATGGAAAGCTTCTTGGAACTTGCACACAGGAAGGTATAAACTTGTGCAACGAACTGCGGATGTCTAGACAGCTTAAGATGGATAAGGTTAAAGAAAGATCTCAATTGGGAGACCTACTTTCAGACCCTAAACCAGAGATATCGAGACTTGAAATCTGGACAAGAATTTTTATTAGATTCCTGACAGACCCTTTTCTCTGGTAAAATAACACCATGCAGTCCGACATGCTATATAAAAATTCTTGTATATTTTAATTCTTAAATAGGTGGACTACTGCTATCTTAAGGATGCTTGACTTGCTAGATCTCTGACTGGGCGGATTACCGCCAGGTCACCGATCTTGTAAATTTGGTATCAGAGCCTAGAACTGTTCATGATGTATATGAGATGGAGGTGAATTGTTCAACATAGATATGATCTTTTTCTCATGGATCTGGGAGAAACAAGTACTAAAAGTACTAGACTTGAAGAGGTAGATATATCTCAAAATCCGATGGGAGAGTTTGTATTCCGTTTGCTGATAATAGCTATGCGCCTCATAGATAGTCCTTTGGAATATCTTCCAAATTAACCATTTACCCTGAGCTAGAGGAAGATTCTTCCAGATAAGAATGAAATTTGATTAGGTAAAATAACACCATGCAGTCAGAGAAGCTATATAAAAATTCTTGTGTATTTCAATTCTTAATCAGGCGGACTACCGCTAGCTTAGGGATGCTTGACTTGCTAGATCTTCTATTGGGCCGATTACCACCAGGTCGCCGATCCTGTAAAGCTGGTATCAGAGCCTAGAGCTGTTCATGATATATATGAGATGGAGGTGAACTATTCGACATAGATATGATCTTTTTCTCATGGATCTGGGAGAAACAAGTACTAAAAGTACTAGACTTGAAGATGTAGATATACCTCAAAACCACGATTTGTTAAACAAGTGGTTGATATCCTCTGTGAATCACAATTATAATAGACATTCTTTATCAAGTCGTAGACTTTTGCCTACTGTTCATCATATTTCCCCTATTGAACCTATATATGGTCCAGCCCGCCATCGTGCTGCTTCTGTGATGATTGGTAAATCTACCATTTAAATGTTCCAAGGGTTCTTACTTTACCCAGATATCTGAAAGATCTTATCATTAAAAGGATTACTAATAATATTTTAAATGAAGATTTCTCTCATATTCTTTTAGAATATTACTCAGACGATTATCTGACCGATTATGAAAAATATTACTAATCGACCCTCGAACTAATATAGTTCAAGTGAATGATGATGTTTCTGACAAGGATATTCCTTCGGTCTCCAAGATGGAGTGTGACCCCAATGATTATTAATTATTCACACCAAATTGATTTTAGCCCAGGTTCCCTGGCAAGAAATCATATTCAAAAAGAATTTTTTGATGAAAATGGAATCGGTTTAAAACTTGGTTTTTTTTATTCTTATAGTAAAGAAGATCTGAGTAAGATCTCTCAAGAGTTTTATGAAACTTGTGCTTTACATAATCAAATTATGTATTTTGTTTCTTGGTTTATAACCACCTATTTACATTTATATATTAAACTTATTGAAAGGACTTATAAAGATGGGAGTGGTAATTTTACAAAGGCAATCTACCCTCCTCAGTCGTCTTTATTTTTACCAAACAATACTGGTATTACTTTTTTGGCTTTTCAAAAATTCATTGGAAAAGATATTGCTTCTATCAGTATTGCTGAAATCAATAAACTTATTACTCAAAATAATTATTTGAGTCTTTATGTTAAAGTTTTGGGTGAGCATATTAACTCTCTTGATAAAAAAACTTGATGATTTAACTATTTCGATAAAAGATATAAAAGCTGATATAGCTAAAACCAATCTTTCTTATACTTCTCAAGAAAAACCCGAGGTCACTCTGACTCATGTTCAAAGACCTCCTTAAATTCAAGATTTTAAATTTAGTTCTTTAAATAATTTAGAAGAGCTTATTTATAAAAAGCTTTCTGGTTTAAAATTTAAATCTATCAATATATCTCAAGATTTTGCTGATAAAATGGAAGCTACCGGTGATTTTAAAAATCAGGTTTCTTCGGAGTTTAATAAACTCAGGGGTTGTCCCAAGAAAAATAGTGGTTATGCTACTATTTCCCTACTTTTACAGGAATATGGGGATGTCATCCCAAAGGAACTTCGAAGTGGATTACCTCCTCTTCAGAGAATTGAGCACCAAATTGATTTGGTGCCGGCTCACAATTGCCAAACAAGCCGGCTTATCGAAGTAATCCAGAGGAAACGAAAGAGTTACAAAGACAAGTTGAGGAACTCCTCAACAAGGGCTATGTGAGAGAAAGTATGAGTGCATGTGCCCTTCCTGTTCTCTTAGTTCCAAAAAAAGATGGAACATGGCGCATGAGTGTTGTTCGTCGGGCCGTCAATAAGATCACGGTAAAGTATTGTCATCCTATCCCTAGATTAGATGATATTCTTAATGAGATCAATGGTTCTTGTGTGTTTTCAAAGATTTATCTTAGGAGTGGTTATCATCAGATCTTGATGAACCACAGTGATGAATGGAAAACCGCATTCAAGACCAAGTTTGGTCTATATGAATGGTTGGTGATGCCTTTCGGTCTCACTAATTCTCCTAATAATATTATGCATCTCATGAATCATGTGATGAAGCCATTCATATGGAAGTTTGTGGTTGTCTATTTAGATGATATCTTGATTTATACTAAAACCATACATGAACATATAAATCATTTGAGATGTGTGTTTGATGTGCTTAGGAAGGAGCAACTTTATGCTAATCTTGAAAAGTGTTCATTTTATGTTGATGAAGTTGTTTTCTTGGGATTTGTTGTATGTTCAAAGGGGGGCCGAGGTTGATGGGTCTAAGATAGATGCTATTAAGAATTGGCCAATTTCGAAGTCCATAAGTGATGTTAGAAGCTTTCATGGGTTGGCTAGTTTTTATAGGCAGTAGCCGCTCCCTTGACTGAGGTAGTCCGAAAGGATAAGCGTTTTAAGTAGGGGGAAGAGAAAGCCAAAGATTTTGAGGCTTTAAAATCAATGCTTAGCCCCGCTCCTTTGTTGCAGCTACCCGGTTTTGAGAAAATATTTGAAAGTGAATATGATGCTAGTAAAGTAGGCATTGGAGCCGTCTTAATGGAAGAACAAAAGCCCATTGCTTATTTTAAAGAAAAGCTTAAAGGTACAAGTTTAAACTATTCCACTTATGATCTTGAATATATGCTTTGATATTAGAGCATTGGGTAGCTGTCAGGACCCAAACCATAGTGATTGGCACCCACACTAACCCTCCGATGGGAGAACCATTAATACTAATTAGCTAAACAAGAACTACACAACTTAATCAAAATTAAGGCATTTAAAGATACTGAAGCAGGTGTAAATGCTAAAGGAAAAATAGGGAGTTCCCATACACTCAAACAAAAGTCTAACAACCAATTGCGGAAATAATGCCTAGAACCTGAATGTCATTGTACCAAAACTCTAATAAAGATCATAAGTCTAAAGGAAATGGGTACAACCCAATTAAACATAGGAAAATCTAAAGTACTAGTCTAAGTCCGAAGATGTGGACATAAACAAAAGAGAACTTATGGCTGCCTGGAAGAACTGGCTCACCCCTGAATTCAAGTCGATCACTGATTTTCTAAATGAGGTTTGTTAGTAGCCGCTTGAAGATGCTCTGTACTCAATAAAGAACGAGCAAGTGCAGTATCAATACACAATCACAGTATATTGGTAGAATCATGCAGCTATCCCATTAAGTGAAACATATATAAGTCATTACAACATAATAAATATGCATACACCGAACATATACAATATCAATATCACTTACGAACAACATACAATTGCACAATGCTAAGATATACAAATATGCCAAGTCATTGGTCCTCTCACGGAACCCATACCCAAACTGTTAGTGTACTGGTACGTGGTACCCGATCCAAGTTAGTATGCCAGACATGACACCCAATCCCATATATGCGCAGGAACGTGACACCGGATCCAAGTTAGTGTGTCGAAATGTAACACCGGATCCATTCAACAAGACACAATCACAATCACAATGTACATTCTCATAATCATACAATCATGTGATGAATCATGGCAAACAATTATTCAATCATCCTCATTAGTGTGATCAATAATGTAACATTAGCATACATGCATGCATTATAATGATGTTGTTACAATACATAGCAGACCAACATGAAATCACAACCATCACCTACCTTGAACAAAGCTTGAATCCCCTAAGAAACTTGATTCTTTTCTTTCTGGATTCTTTTCGCTTGTTTTTGGTCTACAAACAATCAATATGATGCTAGGATCAATAAACAAGACTTAATTACTCGGAATATAATCAACACTATCAACCCTAGATCAAACTCATGATCCCAATATCCAAATTAGGGCTTTTCCCACCGTCCAAACAGTTCCAAAACCCTTCCCCAACAATAATCACCCAAGAAACTAAGTTCTACAGATCGAAAAATGGATTCGGGGAGTGAAATCCTTACCTTTAGCCTTAAGAATTGTGGAAAACTGTCAAGAAAATGCATGGGGTCGTTCCTTAGCTCTCAAAGTGAAAAGTGCAGAATAAAACGTTTTGGGGGTTTATTTCCGACTTAAGTCGCGTCTGTCTAGCCACAACAGTCCTCACCCCACTACGGCGGACCCGCCCTAGCGGGAAAATCATGCCTTAGTGGCATGGATGAAAACAGTGAGAAAATTTAAGAATTTCAAACCCCCATTTCACAACACACCTTCATCCCTTGACACTCAAAAAATACCCGAATTCAATTTTGTAAAGTCGTATGGTTTCCTAAATGTCTTAGCTATCTAACCATATGATCAAATTCATAATTAGATCTCAGATTTTTTACCAGATTACCCTAGGCCTCATTGACTCCAAGACCAAAAACTTTTCCAGCCTAAAATTTTGGTTCTTCAATAATGACGGGAACATGACGTTATAATAGATACCAATTTACCCATCACTCATCCTCTAGTGAAAAACTAGGAAAGATGGGCTAAAGTTGGAGTAGAGTAGTACCTAAATCGACGAACAACTAGGGATACTTGTCTCGCATATCCTTCTCGGTTTCCCAAATACCTTCCTCAACTGGACGATTCTTCCATTGAACTTCACAGACTTAATCTCCTTGGTCCTCAGCTTCTGGACATCACGATCAAGAATTGCAATCGGTTTCCTCCTCATACTGAAGGTCTTTGTTTTACACAACTGAGTCCCATTTTATGATGTAATCTCCATCACCATGATATCTCTTCAGCATGAATACATGAAATACCAGATGAACTCCTGATAGGTTAGGAGGTAAATCCAATCTATAAGCCACTGGCCCTACAGATTCAAGAACCTCAAAAGGACCAATGTATTGTGGACGTAGTTTGCCCTTCTTGCCAAATCTCATCACCCCTTTCATGGGTGATACCTTAAGAAGAAATTTCTAACCAGTCTGAAATGCCATGTCTCTTACCTTATGGTCTGCACACTTTTTCTGTCTACTCAGTGCTGCTAAAAGCTTAGCTTGAATACTCCTCACTTTATCTTGAGCATCCTTCACTAAGTCAACCCCTAAAGGTTTTACGTCTACAACCTTGAACCATCCTATGAGTGATCTACATCCTCTCCTATAGAGTGCCTCAAACAGTGCCATATCTATGCTGGAGTGATAACTATTATTAGACGAGAACTCACACAATGGTAGGAACTTGTCCCAATGCCCTCCATAGTCAATCACACATGACCTCAACATGTCTTCTAACACTTGAATTGTCCTCTTTGATTGGTCGTCCGTCTGTGGATGGAAAGTTGTACTAAAAGTGAGTTGTGTGCCGAATTCCTCATGTAATTTCCTCTAAAACTTGGAGGTGAACTATGTACCACGATCTGAGATGATTGAAAGGGGCACCTCGTGCAACCTTACTATTTATTTTACATATACCTTAGCCAATTGTTGAGCATTATAATCTATTCTAATAGGAATAAAATGAGCTGACTTAGTTAATCTTTCAACCACTACCCAAACAGCATCAAACTTCCCCAAAGTCTTGGGAAGACCAACCACAAAATCCATAACTATCATTTCCCACTTCCATTCCGGAATTGGCATTCTCTGAAGCAATCTTGCAGGCCTTTGATATCCCTACTTTACTTGTTGGCAATTTTGACACTTAGCCACAAACTCCGCTATATCATGCCAGGCCACCAATAAATTCGCTTCAAATCTCAGTACATCTTGGTCACACCCGGATGAATGGAATATCATGAACCATGGGATTCTATCAACAATTTCTAAATCAAGTTTCCGACTCTAGGAACACAAGTCCTTCCTTTGATATTGAGCACACTCCCCGCATCAAGAGTGGTCTCTTGTGCTTTGCCAAACACTGTTTTATTTTTGAGTTCTTTCAAATGCTCATTCTCAAACTATTTGGTCACGATCTCCTCAATGAACGTGGCCCTTACTTCAATGCTAGCGAACACCCCACCTTTCTCTGAGATGCCCAACCGCATGAACTTAGACTCCAAGGTATGAATTTCCTTAGCCAAAGGCCCCTTGGATACACTCAAGATAGCTAGACTACCCATACTCACTGCCTTCAGACTTAGTGCATCTGCCACCACATTAGCCTTGCCTGGATGATACTGGATGGTTACATCATAATCCTTAAGTAACTCCATCCACCTTTGCTGTCTCAAATTCAGATCCTTTTGAGTTACGATGATCAATAAATACCTCACACTTGACACCATAGAGGTAATGTCGCCAGATCTTAAGAGCGAACACTACCACTGCCAACTCTAAATCATGTGTTGGGTAATTTCTCTCATGTACCTGATTTGACGTATCAGGACAATTCATCCAATACTAAGTGCCAACGATCGTTAGTCAGTAATATAACCCAACTAAGTGAGTTGGGGTCGAATCCCACAGGGAGTGGTACGTATTTGAGAATCCATAGAAAAGCATGAGTGTGTTCAAGTCAATCATAGGTAAAAACATTTATGAATAAAAGCATGGTTCAAGTTTGGGGTGACACAAGTGTCAAATAACAGGGGATTTGAGTTCAACTATCAGCTACAACAACAAATAACACGAAAATAACAACTATGGAGACAGGTTCTTGGGATGTGATTGGATTATGGGCTATGTTAGACAAATGGGTGATTGCAATTAATAGTGAATAGATGTAAATTAGTGAATAAGCTACACTTTAGGGGAGATAAACTTTCTCTCGAACAATTTATCCCAAATCAAATTGGTTTCTCTCGAACACCAATAAGCAACAATTAAGAACAACCTCGCTTTTAGTCCATTCATTCTCTCGAGTTTAATGTGTGGAAAAGGGATTAGGATTCACTCTATCGAGCTGAACCCATGACAAGTCAATACCCACATACCATCAAATCAGTAATCTTGGTTGTAAAACCCCTCTCTCTCTCTCAAGCCAAAAACACGAAGGTAGAGTTGCATTTGCAACTACAACCCTTTAGAATAAGCCACAATTACTAAATGAAATCACTTTTAAACAACATTTACACTATCAATAAACAATACCCAGCAGCTAAATCAACCAATAATCACACAATCACACCCCAAGAATTGGGGTTTTAGCTAGACATCATAAAAAGATAGAAATCGTTACCAAATTGTATTTCCATCAACTGGGTAAGATTAATATTATCTTTACAAAGGTCTAAGAGGAAGAGTCTTCAACACCCACTTCTAATTTCTTAGAACTGGAAATCTTCAAATCTTCAAAGCTAAGGAAAATATTGTCTCAAAACTTAGTTTTAAGCTCTCAAACCTCAAAACTGAACACTAATGAAAACTATTGAATGTTAGATATTAAACTGAGAATTTAAAAACGTATTTATAGTCATGAAAAATGTGTTGTGAAGGACCGTTCGGCTCAATAAGTCGAGATCTCCGATCCACTTGGCAATCCGCCCTTTGGTCAGTTCCATCGCCTGTTTTCTTTGGCCTTCAACAACTTCATGCTCTGCAACTTTGGGCGATATAGCACTGCATCGCGGAACTGTTCAACGACTCGCCGACTGCTCCTCTCTATTGCCGACTTGATTTTCTCCTTCAACGCTTGGCACATTGGAACATTAGGTGAGACCATGGCAATTCGGTGACTTGCTTAATGGTTTAGGCGATCCTCAGTCCTTTTTTTCTTCATTCTTTCAGCTGCCTTGTTCCTTTTTGCTCATTAGTGTCCATTCTTTGTTCCTCGATCCAAATACCTGAAAATCAAGGATTTATATCAGTTATTAGCACAAAATATGCATTTGAGGACACTAAATCTATTAAAATAAATCCCTAAATGAGTCCAAATCGTGGACTCATCAACATCCCCAACTTAAGCTTTTGCTTGTCCTTAAGGAAAACTTAAGTTCTGCAGTTCAAAAAAGATGTCTCAAATAGTGCTACACAAGACTCAACCATGAATGCACACGAAAAGACCTAACTTACTCATGCAAGGATCAATTGTGCACTCAAAGACTCAACTTGTGACTCACCATTACCAAACAATTTCAAGCTCACAATACTTGCTTCAAATGCAAGTTCAGGCTCAATAGAGGTGTTCAAATGCCCTCACACAAAGGATGATTTCATGTCCACACACAACGGTTCGACAATTGAAAGCTCTGGAATCAAATGCAACGCTCACACTCACAAAGATGAACATAATGTAGGACTTCACCCATAGGTTTGTTCGAATTTTCCAATCAACAATTATTTCAGTTCAGTCAAGATAAAAAAAGTCTTTTCAAGGCTTGTAATGGGGCTGACTGCAAAGGTATAGTCATTTAGGTTCAATGGCTGTAATCCTCATTAAATGTGGTGTGAACAAAACTTTCTTACCTTTTTTTCATCATTTTCATTCGTGCTCACAAGTCATCCCATTATTCACTTTCCATGGACCGTTGGAAACCCCATTTTCTTTGTACTTTCACAACTTTATTCCACAACTTTTTCATTCTTTTTCTTTTTCATTCTCTTTTCCTTTTTCATTCTCTTCTTCTTTTTCTCTTTTTTTTTTTATATGGAGGGGTTCCATTTTTTTTAAAACACATGGGTTAAAGGGGACTTTCTTGCACTTCTGTATTTACCTTCTCTTTTCACCAATTTGGCCTAAGTTGGCTATTCAAACAAACCACAAATCATGAGGATTATGGGTGATGGATAAAGAAAGGTCACAATTTCATCAAGTTTCTTCCAAGAAAAGGTTAAGGCTCAAAGGGTGTTCAAACAAGGATCACACACTCACAAGGTTGGCCAAAAAAGAGGTATAGTATCAAATTGAATAGTATTTGCAACTACAATCTCATTAATTTCAAACACAACTACTAAATGAAATAACATTTAAACAACAAATCTACCAACAGTAAGCAACACCTACCAGTAAATTTAACCCATATTCACAAAATCACACCCCAAGAATTGGGGTTTTAGCTAGACATAGAGAAAATGAAGAAAATGATACTAAATCGAAGTAACATTAACTGGGTATGATTTAAATTCACTTTAAACGAGTCTAAGATGAAGAATCTTCAACAACCACTTCTAATTTCTTGGAATTGGAAGTCTTCAAATCTTCAAAAGCTAAGTAAAATATTCTCTACTTGAAAACTTAGAGAATAAAATGTAGTATCTAAAATTACATACTAAAATAAAAATTCGAACTACTATATATAGTTGTCAAAAAATGTGCTGCGAAAGATCACTCGGCGCAGTTAGTCGAGATCACCGATGCACTCGGCGATCCGTCGAACTTATCGTTCTGAATCATTAGGGGATATAGTAGTGCTTCACGGAACTGTTCGGTGACACGCTGACTACTCCTTTTCATCGCCGACTTGATTTTTTCCTCAGGGCTTAGTACACTGGAACTTTGGGCGAGGTTAAGGCCTTTCAGTGACTCACCAAATGCATTAGGTGATCCTCAGGCCTTCTTTTCTTCGTTTTTTCAGCCGTTTTGTTCCTTTTTGCCAAGTAGTGTCCATGCTTTGCCTCAAACTCCAAATACTTGAAACTTAAGGATTTACATCAGTTAATGAGACAAAATATGCATTTGAGGACACTAATTCTAATAAAGTAAAGCCCTAAATGAGTCCAAATTGTGGACTCATAAACACCCCCAACTTAAAAATTTTCTTGTGCTCAAGTAAAACTCAAGTTCGGCAGTTCAAGAAAGATGTGTTGAACACTGCTACACAAGACACAATCATGAATGCACATACAAGACTCAATTTACTCATGCGAAGATCAAATGTGCACTCAAAGTTTCAAGTTATGACACACCATTATCAAAGAGTCTCATGCTCACTATACTTCCTTCAAATGCAAGTTCAAGCTCTATAAAGGAAATCAAATGCCCTCACACAAAAGAATGATTCCATATTCACACACAATGGTTCAACAATTTAAAGTTTCGTAATCAAATGCAACACTCACACTCACAAAGCATAACAGAATGCATGCATTCACCGATAGGTTTCCCCGTATTTTCCAATCAACAATTGTTTCAGCTCACTCAAGATCAAAAAGGTCTTTTCAAGGCTTGTAATGGGGCTGAATGCAAAGGTATAGTCATTTAGGCTCAGTGACTTTCATCCTCGTGAAATGTGGTGCTTTCAACACTCCCTTTCCTCTTTTTTCATCATATTCTTTAGTGCTCATAAGTCATCCCATTATTCACTTTCCATGGATTGTTCGGGAACTCCCTTTCTTTTTACATTTCTCATAACTTTATTCCATGACTTTTTTTTTCTTTTCATTTTTTATTTTTTTTATCAAGGGATTCCATTTTTCTCAAAACAATGGGTTAAACGAGACTTTTCTTGTTCTTCTTGACTTGCCATCTTTTTTTGCCACACCCCCAACTTAGGCTTTTAGCCTATGTTGGCTATTCAATCAACCACAAATCACGAGGATTATGGGTAATGGATTTAAGAAAGGCCATGTTTTCATCAAGTTTCTTCCAAAGAAAGGTAAAGGCTCAAGGGGTGTTCAAAAGAGGTTCACACAGTCACAAGGTAGGCCACAAAAGAGGTGTATGTCAAATTGGCTCACACTCTTCGAAGATGCCTAAGATGATATCAAAAGATAGCCTTACTTAGTCGACTAGACCAACGGGGAAAATTATAGGTGTTATCATGCATGGTTCACAGTAAGCTCATCACACAAGGCATCGACACCAAAGTCAAACAGGACTCCACACTTTTGCTAGTGTGCAACGTTCATCACAAGAGAATAAATTTGATACTTGGCTAGTCACAACGAAATGCAAAGAGTTCACATATTGACTATGTAACTTCATTTGGTCTCATCGTAGCCACACATTCATGTTTGTTTGATTATGAGCACTATTCGAGTCATCGGTATTGATCAAAACTGATACTCAAATTTCCAAGAGAACAACAACATTCAATACATACAAGAGGTAATGAAAAATTTTGAAGGGTTCAAAATCATTTACAATTTAAAATAAAAGGAGCCAACACTCAAACATCCACAAAAAGCAGTATAAAACACAATGACCCAAATATATCAACAAAACACGAACATCAATATTCACACAAAAGGTGGGCCTCACCCCACCACAAATAAAAACCATTTGTCCTCAAATGCAAATGAAGTAAAGTATCCAAAAGTGAAAGAAAGTAAGACTGAGAGGGAGGTAAATAAAGGATCATGTCTATGCAGTCTCTCCATTTATCTGGGCCTCAGTGCCCGGTGCAGTAGTCGGTACTTGGGAATCAGTGCCCGGAATCACCACATCAGCAACAACTCCACTAGAGACAGCTATGAAGGTCTCTACAAGATCTCAAAAATCTTTGAAAATGTTCTCCTCATGTACCCCAATCTGCTCCTCGTCGGTTTTAGCATTGGACTCCTCAGCTGCAGGCTCATCCAGGTGTGCATCGCCCGAAGGAATCCCTGAGGTCTCAAGAGCATCCACGTCATCTGCAACTTGCATCAATGAAGTGAAGTTGGTAGACTTCAAATAGTCTACGTCCTTTCTCAAAGATGCTACCTTGGCCTTCAAAGCCCGAACCTCGGAGGCCTCCCCTTGTCTGCTCTCACAAGCTATTAATCTAGTAGCCAGATCATCAACAAAATCCCGGAGGGGGGTCAGTGCAGCCAAAATAGTAATCTAAATAATCCCAGGGATGGATCTCTCCAATTGAGTCGCCCTCACATCAACTGAATACAAACATACTAAATCTAAGGGGTGACGCAATCGTCAATTATCAATGGGGGGTTTGTATTTACTAATCAACAAAAATGACAAAAATATAAGGACACGAGATAGGGAGATGAGATTCTTGGGATGTGATAGGAATATGGGATAAAAGACACTATCGGGTAAATGCTAGTGATGGTACATCGCTGAATATTTGTAACTAGGCAAGACTTTAGTGTGGGTAAATTCTCTCTCTCGAGCAACTTACCCCGAATCAACTCATTTTCTCTCGAACACCGAGTTGCCGCTTTTAAGCACAACCTCCGCCTTAGCCCATTCACTCTCTCGAGCTGAGAGTGTGGGACAGGGCCTAGGATTCACTCTCTTAAGCTGAACCCACGATGACACAACAACCACCGGCTATCAATTTTGTAGTCTTAGTTTTAAAACCTCTTTCTCGAGCAAGCCAAAAACACTAAGATGAAATAGTATTTGCAACTACAATCTCATTAAGTTTAAACACAACTACTAAATGAAATAACATTTAAACAGTGAATATACCAACAGTAAGCAACACCTAACAGTAAATTTAACCCATATTCACAAAATCACACCCCAAGAATGGGGGTTTTAGCTAGACATAGAGAAAATGAAGAAAATGATACCAAATCAAAGTAACATTAACTGGGTATGATTAAAAATCACTTTAAACGAGTCTACGATGAAGAATCTTCAACACCCACTTCCAATTTCTTGGAATTGGAAGTTTTCAAATCTTCAAAAGCTAAGCAAAATATTCTCTACTTGAAAAATTAGAAAATAAAATGTTGTATTTGAAATTGCATACTAAAATAAAAATTCAAGCTAGTATTTATAGTTGTCAAAAAATGTGTTGCGGAGGATCACTTGGTCCAATTAGTCGGAATCGCCGATGCACTCGGCGATCTGCTCTTTAGTCTGCTTCACCGCCTTTCAACTCTTGCCTTTAGCATCTTCGCGTTCTGAATCATTGGGCGATATAGTACTGCTTCGCGGAACTGTTCGGTGACACTCCGACTGCTCATTTTCATTGCCGACTTGATTTTTTCCTTCAGTGCTCAGCACACTGGAACTTTGGGCGATGTTAAGGCTTTTCGGCGACTCGCCGAATGCATTAGGCAATCCTTATGCCTCTTTTCTTCGTCTTTTCAGCCATTTTGTTCCTTTTTGCCAAGTAGTGTACATGCTTTACCTCAAACTCCAAATAACTGAAACTTAAGATTTACATCAGTTATTGAGACAAAACATGCATTTGAGGACACTAATTCTATTAAAATAATACCCTAAATAAAGCCAAATTGTGGACTCATCACTCATCCACTGTTGTATCATCCCTATGCACATCTCTAGTGGTTGCCGAAGGAACCTCTGAATTCTCAGGAGCGTCCAAATCATCTGGAGCCTCCAGTAATGAAGTGAAGTTAGTAGACTTTAGATAGTCTGTGTCTTTCCTTAAATCTGCCAAATTGTGGACTCATCACTCATCAACTGTTGTATCGTCCCCCTGCCTACTTTCACAAGCCTTTACTCTCGTGGTGAGAGTTTCAATAGAAGTTTAGAGGGGGGTCAATGTAGCTAAAATTATAGCGTCAATCATCCAGGGGACAAATCTCTCTAGCGGGGCCGCCCTCACATCAGCTGAATGGGCCAGATGCCCCATCTTCAGGATCATCGCCTGAATAATCTTGGCTGGCTGGGACGAGGTAGAGGTACCCGGGACCTGTGAAGGAGTAGAAGGGGCAGAAGTACCTGAAGGCCTGGAGGCCGAAGTAGACAACGATGCCTCTGCAGGTATAGAATCGACGTCTACCTCCGAGGATGTATCTACCGGAGCTGCCCTCTTCCTGTCAGCCTCTTCTCGAGTGTACGCGGCCTCAATACGCTGGATGTCAGTGGAGGAGGAAGGGGTAGCCTAAATATCTCTCGTATCATCTCGTGGCACTCCTGCACGCCGGCACAACTCAGTGATCAGGACCGAGAATAGTAGAGAAATCTACCTCTGCTTGGCCCTCATGGCCATCTCTTGCTCAATAATAAGCTCCATATCAATGCTCTTCCTAGAAATAATCGACCCAAGGCAGGCTGCCTTAGGATAACGGAGAATGGACTAATTCTAGGAAGGCATAATAAAGTTGCTAATGAATCCAAACCAAAAACGCGCAGCTACAGTCAAGTCCCTCTTCTCAATCAGGACTCTTGCCTCTACCACATTGGGGTGATATCTGAAATGAGGGCGCCAGCCAGCCCTTGAACTCATCCAATAAAGATGTGGTAGTAGTCAGGTTGGGGTAGTCAAAGTTATACCCCCTGTCAAGTACGGTGTTGATGTACTCGTTATTGCATCCAACTTCTTTACCCCAGACCACAACCGACTTAATTGATCTGAGCTCGCTGGCCTTTTTCTTGCTTTTTGGAACCAATTCACCATACAATGTATATAACTCCCAGACCCATGAAGGAATATAGGGGCCTCGGGGCCAGGTGAACTACTCGAATCTGTGGAAGTGGAGGGTGTGCCTAACATTAGAGAATTTTCCCTCAAGGCCCTCTGTAGATAATAACTTCTCCTCCAGAATCATTTGCAATCCGTCACCTTTCAACCTATTGAGAAGCCTAGGAGGAGGGATGATTGGTGGCCCCGGAGCCACAGGATGTGCTGAAGCTGGCACTGAGTCTGCTGGTGCGGGAACTGGAGGGACTCTAGCGGAGTTTGGGTGAGATCTAGCACGCATCTCATCCCATTGGGACTGCAAGGGCTGGTCGTCCTTAGGCAAAGATAAAGCAACCTGGGAGTTAGCAGTCACCCAGTTAGATATGCGCCTCTTACCCTTGCCTTTGTCTCCCGGTGGAAGCTCTTGCCTTCCTCTTTTTGGAGGATTTGATCCCCCTTCATTGATTGTGATGCCCCGTACTCTTTTCCGGGGTGGCATGTCGATGTTTGTTCTTACCATATCTGCAAAACATCAGGAAGAAGTTAAAAATCCTACAATCAATTGCATAGAAAAATAGTTGCAGACAGACTCGTCGAACCATTCGGTGAGTCCCCGAATCACTTTGGCGAGCTAGATCGGGCTCGCCAAAAGTATTGACTCAAAATTCTCAGAAAAAATTGGCATGTCAGCGATGGGAAGGCCTTTCGGCGTGCAAGGAGTAGCCCACCGAAAATTACATTGCAAAAAGGGTTCCGGTGCAGACAAAGGGTGATCAAGAAGACTTTCGGTGAATCGCTGAGTGCCTTCGGTGGCCTCAAGCTTCTAGCCGAAAGTTACAAAATCAAACTTCAAATATAGCATGAAATGAGATGCGAGATGGGGAACTTCAGCGAACCACCGAGTGGTTCGACGAGCTCGACCTAGCCCGCCAAACGACCCAACATATCTACGTTCAGACCAACTTCTCAAATTCAACCCCGCAACTTCCGAAAACAAAATCAAAGAATACCCCATCGAATTAAAGAAAGACCCAATACACCCATTACCCCAGAATACTTAGACTTCTTTCGGTTTTGCTAAATTTGGCCATTTGATGACTTTTGCCTTGAAGAATGACGTCATACACTCTATCATTGGGTAAATTACGTCATTTGGCACAACTAAGGGTTACCTAGACTTCACCCAACTAGACCCAACAACATGCAAGCACAACCCAACAAGATTTAATCAATTTCAAGGCACAAAATCACAGGAATTCAACATCATAAGCATTTCGAGCAAGGATATCGAATTAACACAGGCATACACGACAACAATTAAGATTAGAAATGCCCTGCACACATCACTAAGATAAGATCATTGCAAATGAGTACAAATTCAATAAAAATAAACTCGGGGTTCGGAAAAGCAACCTTATATGCCGTTTAAACAAGATTAAAATGCTAGGCGACAAAGTAATCCACTCTGAACACACAATCAACGACTCAAAGATACTAAAAATGCATGAATATAGAAACTAATGTGCGGGTGTGAGTTTGGGAACATTAAAAATGAGGGAAAGTGAAAGAGTTTGAAAGTTTAAACCATTGGCCTTTAAAAATCGTTCATGTCTCGCCCATTCGGTGACATTAGTCGTGCTCGCCGACCCACTCTGTGACACGCTGAGTGGTCACTTACCTCACCTAGTTTTACAGGACATCAGTTAATATGGGGTCCAAATGACGGACTAGATCACGATCGCCGCCCTGTCGGCAACTCGCCAAGTTGCTTTTGGGCTCGCCGAGTTTTACAGACTCCAATTTAAAAATATTTTGAGTCTTACGAAGGTCCAAGTTGGGCTCGCCGACTTCTTCAGTGATGCGCTGACTGGACCTATAGCTCGCCAACCTGCACCTTTCAAACACTTTCCACACTTCGACCTGCACAATCAACGCACCATTATTTCTAAAACAAAAATAAAGCGATAAACACTTGGGTTTCCTCCCAAGGAGCGCCTTAGTTAACATCGTCGCACGACACAACTCTCCAATTAAGTTCCATTAGTGGGGTTTTCCTCATTTTAGTAAGGCCACCCCGCTTTTGGCTTTGGGTAGAGAGAAAACAACACCTGGTCCATTTGGGACCCAATAGCTGAATGAGTGGTCGTCATCTGGTTCAACATCAAGACTTTCTCTCTTATCTCTTCCAACACTCTGTCGTGTTCTTTGACTTTGTGTAGAATGAGTAAGAGGAGCTCTTCAGTTTGCATGCCCTCTTCACTACAAGAAAAATGGCTAATAGCGACCAGGAAAATGGTCCCTAAAAGTACCATTCTGGTCCCTAAATACCAATAGGGACAGGAAAACCCCGTCCCTACCGGCTCCGTCGCTAAAGACTTATAGGGACGGGATTTTCGTACTGGTCCTTGAAATGCTTTTACGACTAGTATAATTCTAGTCCCTAAAACCTTTTAGTGACCACATTTCTGGTCCTTAAACACTAATTTCAAGAATAGCTGAACTAGTCTTTAATTCCTTGTGGGACCAAAAATCTGGTCCTTAAAGAGTTTTAAAGACTGAAGCAATACGCGTCCCTAAAAGTGACTTTACATTCTTGCCACAAATAATTTATTTATAATATGATATTAAAGACGATAATACATGCTTATTTTCGAAGATATTATAAAATTTTAAATATAGATAATCAAATGCATATAAACAAAATTATCGATCGTATTATTTAAAACAATAGATTACCATGGCATGTGCAGAATGAATTACAACAATTTAGTCACAATACTATATTTATTCAACTCATTAGCCAAAAAATGATAACATCTCTAAATATATAATGAAAATTTTTGCCAAACTATCCAAGCGAAGGATGACTGATTTGACAAAACTTGTTTAATGTTTTCAAACTTGCATCTTGACTTGTAAACTGAAATATCCAAATCCTGTGGAATGTACAAAATAAAATTTGCTCAGAAAAAAGAATAATATGCACAGCCAAATCACACAATATACTTAAGTGTAGACAAAAAATAAGATATTGCAATCTGGAATTTTTGTTCCTAGTTACTCTGCAACTTCCATTAATACAACATATTTTCATAACAAAAGAAGAAAATTTGATAAAGTTACTACTAAGACTCAATCATACATAAGATTTCAAGCAACATAAAGATACGTAATGGCAAGGAAAAGGAACAAGAAGGACAGTGAGATGAACAAGTGCCATGGGAAAACAAAAGAGGAAAGAAAGGAAAAAAGTTATAGTTCTTTTCAACAATATGAAGTACTTTTTCTATAATAAGAGTAACATATATAAAAGAAAGACCTTAGAAAGGAAATAAGAGTAGAAAAATACCTGAGGAAATCCGAAAGCACAAGAGTAGACATTAGAGCTTAACACAGGTAGAATAGAAGTCCATATCAAGCAGCAACTATCGATGAGCTAGAATCATAAGAAAAAAAGTACGGTGATATGTCATGATATGAAAAATTTGAATGATGAATGATAGCAGTACAACCAACAATACTTGAAACAAATGAACTAACTTTTCTATAGTTTACTTTGCAAAAGTTAATTCTTGCATTTCTCATCATCTTATGTTCACTTTAATATGAGTAGTTGCTATATTTCTGAATTGTCTACAAGAATAAGTGGACAAGAAGAAGTCAGGAAATGGCAGAATAAGAAATAAACTATCAAGGATGCTATTTAAGGTTTTAGTACAACACCATAAGATATCCTAGTTATTTTCTATGTCTTTTATAGCAGTTTATATAAGCTCAAGTTTAGTGGAACTACCAAAAATTGATAAAAATCTAATTATGTACACATGTTATGTACATTGTCAATCAATAGATTGATACTTTGCGGTAAGTCATTCAATAACATCACAAAATGAACAATTAACTAAATTAGCGGCAAATTCTATAAACTAAATTTGGATATATTTCTTCTCTCACTCTATAATCCTAAAGCAATTGTGAATTAAGCACTGTGAAATTTGGACAAACTGGAGAAATTGCAGTAAAACAAAACATTGGTGTAGCTTTCACAAAAAAAATAGAGTTCAAAGGTTATGACTATCTGAAAGACAGTAACTGAATCACATTTCTAACAGATACTCCTAAATCTTCACCCAAAAAGACTTTAAGGGAGGGATATTATAAGTTTATTAGTCATACAGTCCCTAAATTAGCTTCAGCTAAATATTCAAGGGATAAGAATGTTATATCCAACATATTATTTTATTCAAGAGGTATGTATTTCAATAATCAACAAGTAGACAAGTTAGGGGATGGGATTTACACAGTTGATATGCAAGCAACTGTGTGTTAAGCTGCAATAAGTTAAGAGTCTTCAACTATAAGATGTTGTGAATATGATGTTAGCCTTAAAATCTTTTAATGCACTCTTGAGTTCCTTCAATACAAGAAGAAACATCAAATACTTCAAACAAGAGAGCAAAACGAAAATGAAAATGTAAATTCCTACATTCTAGACTCTGTACTAGGTCCTCACTAGAAACACCACTGATTGCATTTCCTATTGTGGAGATTTAAGAATATCTCAATTTTGAGCTCAACCAACCCAATAGTGACCCCTTAGCATGGTATGATACTATTTCTTTTTGGACAAAATCTGCATTTTTCCCTAAGAGTCTTAACATTTAGGAATATCACTAACATAAGTGTAGGTTTTATTTCTTATCAACTTTCGATATATGACAACTTTTTTCAACAGCCATCGTCATCTTGTCCCCAGAATAATGTTCCAAGAAAGTTACGAGCATATGTATCCATAAGGACAATTTCTTAATATAATCAAGAAATCCTAGAAATCATTTATCGAATGGAGATAAGTTAACTAATCAAATTTGAAATTTAGGAGCCTATTTTCAAATGCAGAGAACTTGTTGAGCCACATTATTTCAAATAACATGAATTGCAAGAACCTATTCAGATTAATGGCTATGATTTAACAACTAGACAATCACCACATGAAAAGGAGAGTGTTAACTTCATGATGCTTTTAAAAACATAAACTTTGAAGGACTTACCATAAGCATAGAGAGAAAAATATTCATGCAACTAGGGAGCGCCCCTGTTATTCTAATGCTGCGGAAGATCCAAAAAGTTTTTCAAAACCTTAGGCATGGCAGCTCACTAGAGAAGGCTAAGTTGATTCCATAATATGACATAGCTTCCAACTGGCATAACAATAGCAACAACAAGTGAGGAATAGAAAACAAATGAGGGTTTGAAACTGGAGAGTGTAGTATACTCTTGACAAACATATAAATAAAACCAACATATTCACAAGAAATCACCTTGTTTAATTTCTAAAAATTGTATTGAATAAAACAAAATAATCAACAAGGATAAGATCCTAAACTGTTTTCTAATACTTGGACCAAATTCTGAAATTTTTGTAAGTTGAGATCAACACGAACATAAAAATTATTCAAGTCTAATTCACTCCCAAAGACCGTGATCAAACAAAAAATTCAAACTTGTTATCCTCTTTAGAAATCATTTTCCTTAATCAAACAAGAAAAACTGTTACGAAGATCTTCATACAAGAAAAACTTATTTTGGTAAAATCTCATTTAATTCACACAAAACAACAAGTTCCAAACTTATAGACAAAATGAACTGAGGCAGAGAACATGGAGATTAAACACAAATGGAAATGTCAAGTTGATATTTTAAATAAACAGGAAAAAAGGATTAAATAAAATTCATATCTAAAGTGAGAACTAAAAAACTAAAAAAGTAACAAGTTCATGTTTAAATGACATGAACAGAACTGTAAGAAACATCAACTCATGCTTCACACACAAAACTAAAGTGAGGCTAACACCTCATTTCCATGATTACATTAAACCAAACAAGTTATGAACTATCCAAAATTGAATAAAAAAAAACTATCACAATGAAAAAGGGAGAACGACCTTTTTTGATGCAAAAACTGGAGTGTCGAATTGAGATTTTTTCTTCATTCTATCTCGTCTTAGAACCAACAGAACTCACACTAAATGGGACAAATAATAAAAGGGACTAAATAACCGAAAATACATTCAACTGCTCTAATCTCTTGAATAAAATTCCATGTTCAACAAAGCAAATGAATTTCAAGTTTTAGGGGCGTAAAAGTCATATCCAATAATGAAGAGGAGTTCAATATTTATAAAATAAAATACTAGGGTTCAAACTGAAATGATGTAGGAAGCACGGATTTGAAATCCAAATTCAAAGGTTGAAGCTATTCAAACACCTATTTGTTGTTAAAAAATTGGATACTTTAAAAGGAAAATAAGAAGAATAGGAAGTATTACTCCGGTAAGATTACCATGGTGCCAAAACGAGGGGAAATTTCCTGGAAGATGAAGCCGATTGATAGTCAAAATTTATATTACCTTCATTGCCATTGTAGAGGAAATTAGGAGGGGATAACGCAACAATGAAAGAAATTAAGGATGGGAAAAAGAAATTGTTACTTTTATTGAGAAAATCAGTAAGTAAATGGCAATGAAACGCCATAGATGGAGATAAATCGCGACTTTGGTCTTAGGGTTTTGGAGAGACGGCCTATTTAATTTCTTTGGTCCTTAAAATACTTTAATTTGTTTTTTCTTTTAACTCTTTTAGTGGTTAAATAAATTGGCTTCTTTATCCCACACAATTTAGAGCATTAGTTAGTGGCCAAGTGTTCATTGTTTTACGGACCAGATTTATTCTTTTCTCTAAAAAAGAAATAAAATTGACAAAATAGGGACTAGAAAAAAACCTCGTCTCTATAAATATACCTTTAGGGATCAGCGAAAAAATATGTCGCTATAACCATACTTCTAGGGACTAGTTTTTTGTCTTGCCGTAAAATAATGGTCCCTAATAAGCCATTTTCTTGTAGTGCTTGCTTCTTCATCTTTCGACGCTCGTGAGGGGGGATGTACATGTCCTTCTTTTTGGGTCAAAATATCTAGCTGACCTAACAAAGTGGCCAAGCCTTGGTCCTTTTCTTTCTCCAACTGCTCCTTGTTGGCCTTGGGCACACAATTAACGAGTTAGGCTACGGTCTCATAGGAATGTCGCATCAAGCAGCCCAAAGAGAGTTGGTTAGCCATTATTCTATTTCCAGGGCCAAGACCCCGGTAGAAACATTCCAGAAGTAATTTATCCAGAATCTCATGAGTTGGGCATTGTTGCAACATGATTTTAATCCTTTGCCACAACACATAAATAGACTGACCCTCCAATTGTCTGAAATTTAGGATGTTATCCCTAAGAATCATCAATCTAAAAGGAGGGTGATCGATTGGGTCACTGTTGCTACCAAATTTGCTCCAATTCTATGCTCAAAACAGCAACACACAAACAAAAACTAAAAATTAAATAAGTTCAGCTATAATTAACAAGAACAAAATTCAACTTAACTAAAGATTCTCAAGTAAAACCACTCCCCGGCAGCACCGCCCTTTTGATTTCACGTATCATGATACCTCATCCAATACTAAGTGCCAACGATCGTTAGTCAGTAATATAACCTAACTAAGTGAGTTGGGGTCGAATCCCACAGGGAGTGGTACGTATTTGAGAATCAATATAAAAGTATGAATTTGTTCAAGTCAATCATAGGTAAAAACATTTACGAATAAAACCATGGTTCAAGTTCTGGGTGATACAAGTGTCAAATAATAGGGGATTTTAGTTCAACTATTAGCTACAACAACAAATAACACGAAAATGACAAATATGGAGACGACTTCATGGGATGTGATTGGATTATGGGCTAAGGTAGACAAATGGGTTATTGCAATTAATAGTGAATTGTTGTAAATCAGTGAATAAGCTTGACTTTAATGGGGATAAACTTTCTCTCAAACAATTTATCCCGAATCAAATTGGTTTCTCTCGAACACCAAAAAGCAGAAATTAAGAACACCCTACACTTTAGTCCATTCACTCTCTTGAGATGAATGTGTGCAAAAGGGTTTAGGATTCATTCTCTCGAGTTGAACCCATGACAATCTAATACCCACAGACCCTCAAATCAGTAATCTTGGTTTTAAAACCTCTGTCTCGAGCAATCCAAAAACACGAAGGTAAAGTTGCATTTGCAACTACAACCCTTTAGATTAAGTCACAATTACTTAATGAAATCACTTTTAAACAACATTTACACTATCAATTAACAATACCCAGCAGCTACATCAACCCATAATCACATAATCACACCCCAAGAATTGGGGTTTTAGCTAGACATCATAAAAAGATAGAAATCGTTACCAAATTGTGTTTCCATCAACTAGGTAAGATGAATATTGTCTTTACAACGGTCTAAGATGAAGAATCTTCAACACCCACTTCCAATTTCTTAGAAATAGAAATCTTCAAAGCTAAGGAAAATATTGTCTTAAAACTAAGTTCTAAGATCTCAAACTGCAAAACTAAACAATAATGAAAACTATTGAATTTTAGATATTAAACTAAGAATTTAAAAACGTATTTATAGTTGCCAAAATGTGCTGCGAAGGATTGTTTGGTGCAATAAGTCAGGATCGCCGATCCACTCGGCGATCTGCCCTTTGGTCAGTTCGATCGCCTTTTTTTTTGGCCTTCAGCAACTTCAAGCTTTGTAACTTTGGGCGATACATTGCGGAATCATTCGACGCTTCGCCGACTGCTTCTTTTTATCGCCGACTTGATTTTATCCTTCAAGGCTTGGCACACTAGAACATTAGGTGAGACCATGACCATTCGGTGACTCGCCAAATGGTTTAGGCGATCCTCAAGCCTTTTTTTTTCGTTCTTTCAGCTGCATTGTTCCTTTTTGCTCATTAGTGTCTATGTATTGTTCCTCAATCCAAATACCTGAAATTCAAGGATTTACATCAGTTATTTGCACAAAATATGCATTTGAGGACACTAAATATATTAAAATAAAGCCCTAAATGAGTCCAAATTGTGGACTCATCAGCACCTTCAACTATCGCGATGCATAAGCTATAACATTCTAATTGTGCATTGATACAACACCCAAACCCGAATGGGAAACATCACAATAAACAATAAAATCCTTACCTCCCACCGGTAGTGTTTGAATATACGTTGTTGTGAAAAGAGTCTTGAGCTTTTGAAAGCTCTTATCACACTTCTCAGTCCACTCAAAGGGTGCTTCTTTCTTGGTCAACCTCTTTAGATACGTAATAATAGAAGCAAAGTTCTTCACAAATCGATGATAGTAGCTAGCGAGCCCCACAAAACTCCTAACTTCAGCCACAAAGCTAGGCCGAACCCAATTATTAACCGCTTCAATATTTTGGGGATCTACCATTAACCCATATTTTGAAACTACAGTCCCAAAAAAGCAACCGAAGTCAACCAAAATTCACACTTAGAAAATTTCGCATAAACCTTTTGTTTCCCAAGAACACTCAGGACAATATGAAGATGGTCGGCATGCTCTTCCTCACTTTTTGAATAAACCAAAATATCATCAATAAAGACTATAACAAACGAATCAAGATATGGTTTGAGCACACCATTCATCAAACTCATAAAAGCTGAAGGCACATTTGTCAATCCAAACGACATAACTAGGAACTTGTAGTGCCCATAGTGGGTTCTAAACGCCGTCTTGGGCACATCCTCAGGCCTAATCTTTAACTGATGGTAACCAGACATTAGATCAATATTAGAGAAAACTAACTCACCTTGAAATTAGTCAAAAAAACTTATCTATTCGAGGCAATGGGTACTTGTTTCGAATGGTGACCCTATTCAATTGCCGGTAATCTATGCACATCCTCATACTACCATTTTCTTTCCTAACAAATAATACAGGAGAAACCCATGGGGAAGCACTAGGACAAATGAAACCTTTATCATGAAGCTGTTGGATTTGAGCCTTAAGCTCTCTTAATTCTGCCGGAGGCATGTGATACGGAGGGATGGAAATAGGGCGGGTACTAGGTTCCAAATCAATGCAGAAATCTATATCTCTATCCGGAGTCATACCAGGCAAATCAGTAGGAAACGCTTCTCTAAATTCCGACACCACATGGATAGACTCAATAGAGGCAGAATCAACCTCAACATCTCGAATGTGAGCCAAATAAGCCAAACAACCCTACCCTACCAGTTTCCTAGCATGAATGGAGGATATAATCATAGCTAGCATAGGCTTGTACATCCCTTCCAGTCCATTTTTCCCTACTGGGGATCTCTAGAGTCATAGATTCAGTATTACAAATTAACGCAACATAATAAGGGAAAACCAAGTCATGCCTAAGATTATGTCAAAGTCAGTCATATCCAAAATCACAAAATCAGCCCAAGTCTGAAAACCCATAAACAAAATAGGACAAGCATGATAGACATGGGTGACTATGACAGACTCTCCAACTGGGGTAGAAACATGGATGGGGCCATCAAGTATATCACAAATCATAGAAAATTCTGAGGGAAATCTCATGGACACATAAGAATAAGTATAACCCGGATCACATAACATATTAGTCATCCAGTCACAGACAAAAATAGTACCTATGATCACTGCATCAGACACCTCTACCTCGGTCTTGCCCTGAAAGGCATAAAACAGAATCTTGTCATCATGACGGATGACTTATCTGCCTGGCTACACTATACCTCTGCCTGCGTTACCATTTCCCCTACCTTCGTGGCCTCGCTAATTTCCTCCTCGCCCACCTTCTAGATGCCCTCGACCATTAATACCATTTCCTGTAGGTACCACTGCTCTATTCTACTGCTGCGCGGAATCCATCATGCACGGGTAGGGACAATCTCTCCTCATATGCCTAGGTTCTCCATAGTTATATAACAAGTGCAATCAAAAGATGATCTGGTGCCTGCCAAAGGTGCTGCTCCTTGGCTATCCTAAATCAAATTTTGAGGTGGAGTTCCCGAATAATTACGTGTAGAAGTGGGCATGTCGAACTGAATTGTCCGGGCTGCAAATGTCGTCCTACCTGACCTCTGGAGTGAGAACCTTGAAAGTTACTGAATTCTTGGCTTTATTAACCAATGTCTTAGCCTGACCGTCTCGCCTCACCCCCTCCATTTTCTTCACAAAATTTGTTACCTCATTGAAGCTTTTTCTTGTAGAGGTCATATAAACAGACAATACCTGCAACTCAGAATTTAGTCTCTTAACAAATAGGCGCATCCTCTCTTCATCAGTAGTCAGTAATTGCGTAGCATATCTTGACAAATCATGGAACTTAGCCTTATAAGCAGCTACAAACATACCACCTTGCTCCGAAGCCATGAACTCATCCTTCTTACGATCTCTCAAAGTCTGGGGCACATACTTCTCCAAGAACAGAGCATGAAACTAGGTATAAGTGAGTAGGGGCAAAACTGAAGATTTGCATTCGACATAAGCTCTCCACCACTTCTTTTCCTCTCCCTAAAGTTGAAATGTCACAAACTCTACTCCATGCTGATGGACATGTGCCAACTTATGAAGCCTCTCATAGCAATCTGGGATGAACTCATAGGCGTCCTCACTCTCAGAACCATGGAACACATGTGGTTTCAATTTCAAGAACTTATTCAACATTGCATGCTCATTACCAGTCATAACAGGACCCAAAAACATATGGAAGAAAGCATCAGTACCTAGAGTTCCACCCACCTTAGGGACAGTGATAGCAATAGGGGGATGGTGGGAGCTTGAGTTGCTTGAATAGAGGGAAACCCTCCAGGACCAACCAATCCTTTCAAGAAACACATAATATGTTGAGCTAACACTGGGTCTAAGGGAGGAATACTTATAGTCTCAGCCTGCACCTCTTTCTCTTGTCCAACATTCTCCTCTTCTTCAACCTCTACATTCTCTTCGATCTCTTCATGATGCGCATGAGGGATCTCATTTTTGAGAGAATTTTCAATCGGAGCTCCATCCCTAGTAGGTACTACCCTTTCTCGGCCTCTACTCCTTGGTCTTCCTCTACCCTTGCCTCGACTGCGACCTCTTGCTGCAGATTCCTCAGTTGGCACATTGACGGGAACTACGGGACTGACGCCGTTGAACCTAGTGTTAATCATATGCGGACAGAAGAGTGAATGAGGTTAGATACCAATTCAGATCGCCAGACAACAATTGGAATCAAGTTATAGCACGAAATGAGACAAGAGAAATAAGAGAGATTTCCTAAAGTCCTATAGCCTCTCGAAGAAAAGTATAGATGTCTGCGTACCATTCCGCAAGAGTCTACTAGACTTGTTTTGGTACATCAAGATCAACAAACCTAGGATCCGATACCAACTTTGTCATGACCCAGACCATCGTGAATGACACCCACATTAACCCTCCGGTGGGCGAACCATTATTACTAATTAGCTAACCAAGAACTACACAACTTAATCAAAACTAAGACATTTAAAGATACGAAAGTAGGTTTAAATGCTAAAAGAAAAATAGGGAGTTCCCATAAACTCTGATAAAAGTCTAACAACCAAATGCAAAAATAATGCCTAGAACTTGGAAGTCAATGTACCAAAACTTTAACAATGATAATAAGTCTAAAGGAAATGGGTACAACACAATTAAACATAGGAAAATATAAAGTACTAGTCTAAGTCCGAAGATGTGGACATAAATAAAAGAGATCTCATGGCAGCCTAGAAGAACTGGCTAACCCCAGAATTCGAGTCGATCACCGATCTTCTAAACGAGATCTGTCAATAGCCGCCTAAAGATGCCCGTTACTAAACAAAGAACGAGCAACTGCAGTATCAGCACGCAACCACATATTACTGGTAGGATCACGCGGCTATCCCATTAAGTGAAACATATATAAGTCATTACAACATAATAAACATGCATACACTGAGCATTAACAATATCAATATCACTTACGAACAACGTACAATTGCACAATCTCAAGATATACAAATATGCCAAGCCATTGGTCCTCTCACGAAACCTATACCCAAAATAATAGTGTACCGGTACGTGGTACCCGATCCAAGTTAGTGTGCCAGACGTGACACCCGATCCCATATATGCACCGAAACGTGGCACTCGATCCAAGTTAGTGTGTCGAAATGTAACACCCGATCCATTCAACAAGCCACAATTAAAATCACGTTGTACATTCTCATAATCATACAATCAAGTCATTATTCATGGTATATAATTATTCAATCATCCTCATTTATGAAAAGTGTGATCAATAATGCAACATTAGCATACATACATGCATTATAATGAAGTAATTACAATACATATCACACAAACATGAAATCACAACCATCACCTACCTCGAACAAAGCTTGAATCCCCTAAGAAACTTGATTCTTCTCTTTCTGGATTCTGTTCGCTTGTTCTTGGTCTACAAACAATCAATATGACGCTAGGATCAATAAACAAGACTTAATTACTCGGAATATAATCAACACTATCAACCCTAGATCAAACCCATGATCCCAATATCCAAATTAGGGCTTTTCCCACCGTCCAAACAGTTCCAAAACCCTTCCCCAACAATAATCACCTAAGAAACTAAGTTTTACGGATCGAAAAATGGATTCAGGGAGTGAAAACCTTACCTTTAGCCTTAAGAATGGTGGTAAACTGTCAAGAAAATACATGGGGTCGTTTCTTAACTCTCAAAGTTGAAATGTGCAGAATAAAAAGTTTTTGGGGTTTATTTCCTATTTAAGCCGTGTCTGTCCTGCCATAGCGGTCCTCACCCCGCTACAGCGCCCCCGCCCTGGAGAGACAATCTTGCCTTAACGGCTTGAACGAAAATAATGAGCAAATTTAATAATTTCAAACCCCCATTTCACAACACACCTTCATCACATGACACTCAGAAAATACCCATTCACGCTAAGATCAGTTTCGGGAGTTCTACTCACCCAAATTCAATTCTGTTAAGTTGTACAGTTCCCTCAACTTCTTAGCTATCTACCCATATGATCAAATTCGTAATTAGATCTCCCATTTGTTACCAAATTACCCTAGGCCTCACTGACTCAGATTTCGTTCAAATCTGGACTAGGTTCAGAAATTTCAAGATACTACCAAAAAGTTTTTCGGAACCAAATTTTCCCCGTTGGTGTTTCTATAACGACGGGAACAAGTCGTTACAGTAGCAACACTACTTGTGGCCCAAAGAATTTGTCATTCGGACCGACCATAAGTCCCTAATGCATATTCAGTCCCAAGGAAAATTGAATAAAAGGCACACCAAATGGATTGAATTCCTTGATACTTTCCCTTATGTAACTCAATACAAAAAGGGGAAGGAAAATGTGGTGGCCGATGCCTTACATAGCAAACATGTGTTGATAAATACATTGTCTTCTAAATCACTTGGATTTGAATGTTTGAAGACAATGTATCCCATGTTTGCTAAAATCTTCTGAGATTGTGAGGAATGGGAGAGGGAAATATGGCTCAGGGATAGATCTTCTACTCCCTATACTAATTTTGATGGTTTCTTGTTCAAAGACAAGAGACTGTGTCTGCCTATGAGATCTTGAAGAGAACTATTTGTGAGAGAGGCACACATTAAGGGATTAATGGGTCATTTTGATGTTGATAAAACAAGGGGAATTCTAGAGGAACAATTCTATTGGCCTAATATGCACAAAGATGTTGCTCAAATTTGTGGCCAATGTATTGAGTGTTGGAGCGCCAAGTCACGCCTCCTTCCCCATGGTTTATGCACTCCACTTCCCACCCCTCAAAGACCTTGGCCTAATATTTCAATGGATTTTATTTTAGGTTTGCCAAAAACAAAATGAGGTAGAGATAGCATCTTTGTTATTGTTGATTGACTTTCAAAGATGGCTCATTTGATTCCATGTCATAAATGTGATGATGCCTCCAATGTGGCATCTTTGTTTGTTGAAAATGTTGTTAAATTGCATTAAATTCCTCAAACCATCATAAGTTATAGGGACAAAAAATTCCTTAGTCACTTTCGGAAAGAATTGTGGTGTAGACTTGGTACTAGGTTGTTGTTCTCAACTTCTTATCACCCACAAACTGACGGCCAAACTGAAGTTGTGAATAGGACTTTGGGGTCTATGCTTCGTGCCATGGTACATGTGAAGATGGCCTCATGGGAGGAACATTTTCCTTTAGTTGAGTTTGCTTATAATGGAATCATTCATAGAACTATTGGCATGACTCCATTTGAAGTAGTGTATGATTTTAATCCCCTATCAATTCTAAATCTCACTCCTCTTTCTAAAGATGTTGTCTTAAGCTTAGATTGGAGCAAAAGAGCGGAAGCCATGAAGAAAATTCATCAGAACGTGAGACTTCACCTAGAAAAGAAGAACCAAGAGGTAGCCAAAAAGGGCGAACTAGGGTCACAACAGGATTGTGCTAGAATAGGGTGAGTGGGTGTGGGTGCATTTTTGCAAGGAGAAATTTCACACTCATCGGAAAGAAAGTTGATTCCACGAGGTGATGGTCCATTTTAAGTGCTTGAAAGACTGAATGACAATGCATACAAAATTGACCTTCCTCTAGAGTATCAAGTTCACAACACCTTCAATGTTTGCGACTTTCTCCATTTTCAACTCTTGATGATGATGATCAGTCAAATTTGTGGACAAATTCTTTTCAAGAAGGAAAGAATGATGCAATTCAGATTGCACCAAGGCCGTTCACTCAAAGTCAAGCTCGAGACCTTCAGATAATGTATAGTTTGTTCATGAAGTTAGAGGTCATTGAGCTTGTGTTGATGGAAAAGAAAGGGTTCCATGCTTTGATGATCGCTTGGGAAAGTGAAGGGAAGGCGTTGAAGAAACTGTCACTTAAGGCGAGCAGGAGACATTTGGCGACTCGCCCAATGGCTTGGGCGAGGACCCCAACTTGCCAATATTTATAGAAGACGTCAAAAGAGGGGTCACTTGCCGAACCATTTGGCGACTCACCGAGTTCCTTAGTCTAGAATGACCTAGCTTGCCCTTTGATTGACTTTTGCTTAGAAACGTGGTTTGCGAGGTGAATTCATTTCCCTCAAGGTCTTCGTAAGAGTTAGGTGCTTCTTGTAGGATTAACAGATTGAGGTCTTAAGGTTTAATATACCATTTGTTGCCTTCTGTTTCCGTAATTCTATCCGTAATTCGTAGCGAGAATTACATCACATATTCTTGACTATGTACATATTTTGGTATACAACTTTCAAATTTTAGGGGAAATATTTTTGCAATCATTTTCTGATGATGATTTTTAGTTATGAAACTTGATTTCATTGATGAAACTCTGATTTATCTATTTATTTATTCATGCGTTGGCTTGGGTAATTGGTTCTTCCACCGAGGTTTAGTGCTTGAGATTTTCATGGTGGTTTAGGTCATGACAAGTACCACAACATAAAATCATAATTTTTTTACTTTTCTATTTTTCCTTCGTGATTAGTAAACAAATTAAGACTAACAAATTAAAATGGAGGGAACAAGGGTTAAGTTGAATTCGACATAATCTCTCAAAATGAGACTATATATTTGTATACAATATATTTAAAAGAAAATGAATTTAATATATCTATAGGTGGGTGTGTGAAATTTAATACGGTGGAATTCTAGATATGCTTCTAATCAATGGTATTTGCCGTACCTAAATATATAATTTTTTAGATTTACCTCCAGTCAACATCATTTATCATAACTATTTAATTAAATTAGTTATAAGGCCAATTAATTTTTGAAATATCAATTTACAGATAGAGTAGAATTAAGTTCTGAGCATTATAAATAAAAGCTTTAGGATCGCTTAATGTTATATTCAGTGTCAAGCAATTTGAGCTAATCTTATGTGAAGTCTTCGCTCTTTGATTTTTTATTTTATTTTTTTGATTTCATAATGTAAGATTAGTTCTTTCTCAATTGTTAAATGTAATTTGGAGCATGATAATATCACTATTAGTTTCCAACACCAACCACCTTTAACGCCACCTACCACCCTTATTCGCCACGAATACTGCACAATTATCCAACAATTCTTCGACAGTTCATGATCACTATCAATAACCACCCACTATCATTATCACTGATCATCGTCATAATTTTTCATTATTATTTTATAATATACAATTTTTTTGGTAAATTAATAAATAATATTTATAACACCGTATAAAATATTTCTTTATTTATATTTTACAAATATATTATTAAATATTATTTAAAGAAATTTTCTATTTAAGAAACTATAAATAAAAAAATTCTATATTCAGATGTAGAGAATTTTAAATTTTGATATATTTTCTTGGAGAATATATGTGACGCCTACATTCATCAAAATTAACAATTCAATTATTTAGGTCTCAAAGAAATGATAATTCAAAAGGCCAATACTTCAAAACTATGTTGCAGGAAACTATGCAGAGCAAGTATTAATTAATTACTTTTTTATGTAAATTAGTTTGTTTACATTTTCACAAAAAAAAAATTGTTTACACCTTCAGATGTTTTTTTAATTGTAAGAATTTATGTAAAAATTTAGTTTTTTTAGTACATAATTGTTTTAAATACTTAGAGATACTATACATTACTTTCTAACAAATGAAAATACCATACACGTCATCGTCAACGTGTCTGCTTTTCAAACCTGATACTAAATTAGGGATATTTTTGTCATTTAATAATGTTTTACTTGATTATGTTATTTATCTCTTTGTGGTCATTCAATACTACTTTTGTCATTAAATAACCATACAAAGTAACAATAGTCAAATATAAAATTTTCAAAACATAATTCATAAAGTTAATTTAATAAAATAATTATTTTCAAATAGATTTAATAATGGATTCTGCTAAGTTATTTTTTTATAAGTGTTGTTAAATTAGATGAGACACTATGAAAATAATTATTTGTCAACACAAATAAGTGTTATTTATTAAAAAAATATTAATTCATGTTAATTTCCGCAATTTGAAAATAACACAATTCTTCTTTTCAGTATAACTCTTAGATAATAGTTTAGACCAACAAAATTATAAAAAAATTTTTATTTAATTTGTTTTAAATACTTAACATAATATTAGTAGGCACATGCACAACACGTGCTATCCTTTACTAGCTTGCATATACATGGAGAAGTTGTGTAAATACATTTTGGTAGCATCATAACATTTTTTATTTTAACATATATGTCATAATGAATTGTGTTGATTTATATCAACTAAAAGTGTCAGAGATACTTTTGAATAGATTATTATTTTAAATTTTAAATATAGATTAAAAGTTTAAAACATGATTGATATCAATTAGTATTTATTATTAGTAAATTATCTTTCAATTTTTACTTGAATAGGTCTCTTTACAATCTAATTAAATATTTTTTTATTATATATGAGCGTATCGAACTATCGAAGGTATATTATTTTGACCTTTTTAAATAATGCGTTTGTTTTATTATTTTTACTCAACCATCATTTATTTTTTATATATGAAAAGAATGTGAACCTGTAACATCGCGCTAATTGAAAGAACTAGAAAGAGTTAGAATTGGAAATAGTTATTTTAGGAATGAATGAAAATTTTGGAAATTTTTTAAGTTATGTTAAGTTTTGGTTTTGGGTCAACTTCAAACAACCATAATTCCTAGCTCAAGATGAGTTAGGTGTGATTTCAGATACCGTAGGAAAGATCTTGGAATTATCTTTTCAACGCTGCTGAGTTTGCTCAATTTTGAGTTTGTATGAGTGAGATATGCCCATTTGAAGTTGGGCGTTCAACTAAGGAAAGTCTAATCCGGATTTTAGAAGGGCTTTATGGTATTTTCCATACCCTATTAATTTAATTTTGTTTTTGGTAATTAGTTGGGGTCTAAACTAAACTTGGTCAGTTTAGAAATACGCTAGGGCTTGGAGAAGAGAGAAAAGAGGAGAAAGGAGAAGAAAGTCAAGATCCGTCATGTTTGTGCGATTTTGGGTGTGGATTTCGCCAAGGATTCAATCCTACAAGGTATGTCAAACTTTCATAGCGTTGGGTTATTTCACCCACGCGCCAACCATGTTTGTTTCATCAAAATTTGTTTCTAGAAAGTTGAAAGTATGATGTTCTTGAATTATGTTCTTGAAGTTTGCTTTAGTTCTTGAGATTTGATGGGATTGTGGAGTTCTTGATGGAATCGTGTCGATTTAAGAGATGTTTTGAGTTAGATTCCTGTGTATATATACTGGGTATTTGAATCTAAAGAGGGATTGAGAAAAAGAATCGGAATTAGGCGAATTGGGGTGAGAAAACGAAGAAGCAAAAAGTCGAGCAGGTTTTGGAACACAAGTCTGCGTCGCGAACTTGCTCCCCCTAGTGCACATAAATGACCTCTGCGTACCGGAGAAGATACAGACTCCTCTGTTTCAAAAATAAATTTCGTGATCAAATATTTCGATGCATCTCCACGTCGCGGACTTGCTTCCAGACAGTGATTTCTTGATATTTTCTCATGATTAACTATATAAAAGAACTCCTAACCATCATGAGATCTTTCCTATCACAAATCACAATTCTTGAATCCATAATTCAATTCAAGGAAAGTTAAGAGTCAATTCAAGAGAAGTTAAGAGTCAAGTTAAGAGAAGTTCATAACATTTCCAAATGTCTTTTACAAACATTTTAATCTTGTGTTAAGACTTAATCTTTGAGTTGAGTAAAGAGTAAGAGTAAAGTCCATTTCTTCAAAGATTATACAGGAACTAAGTATTCTCTAGAGTTAAAAATGTTTTCACATTTGAGCAAGAAGGGAAACACCAATTTCCAAGAGGACATTTAAGCTAAGGTTTCAGTAATTATCTCAAACCAAAGAAAGAAGTTTTGTTTTAAAAATATATAAGATAAGTATATTTTTGGGAGTAGTATTGAGCACCTATATGGGGATGCGAGTTCATAATAACTCAAGTCTCCATAAACCATGTAGCCATCATGGTTAGTAAAGGATCATACCTTTTAGATTATTCCTTAAGTGCTTTTTATCATAGACTAGTGGATCGACATAGTTAAGGCGTCCTATATGACGGCAAAGTATAGGACAGTTCTGGCAGCGTGGGCAAGACGTTGTATCACCACTTAGGCTCATAGTGGTGGTTGTCGGTTAGAGAAACTCCCACAGTATTACATTACTTTATTATGTGAGTAAGTTGAGTTGTTATTGCATTTCTTTAACAAACTGAGTTGCTTTCTACTGTTTTAAAAGCTTTCTATATATTGTATATGTATTGTTGCTTTATATTGAGTTAAGTTATTCATGAGTTGAGTAAAGCCAAGGTAAGTGTTTCTTTCAGATTCCCTTCAAGCTTATGTTATGTTTAGTATTCTCCTCGCATACTCATACATTCTATATACTGATGCCATTTGGCGTGCATCATTTTATGATTCATACACAATTAACCAGGATCAGCATCCAGTGCCTCGTTAATCCAGTTGAGCACTCAAAGTTTGTTGGTAAGCCTCCTTGCTTTACAGAGGGCTCATTTTCACATTACTTTCTAGTATTTTAGTTGTTAGGATGATCGGGGGTCTTGTCCCGACATCTCTCTTTGTTTTAGAGGCTTCATAGATGAGTAGTTATAGTCCTTTAGTCTTGTATTTCAGGTATTTTTCTATGAGACTTAAGTAGCCATTTTGGCTAGTTTGAATGTTTCCTTAAAGACATTCTAAGTTTAATTCATGTATTTCTTATTTGAGATTTTCTCTTATGTTTAAGTCTTCCGCTGAGTAAGTAAGCCAGGCCAAGGGTTCGCTTGGGGCCAGCAATGGTTCTCGAGTGCCATTCCTGCCCAGGTTGTAGGCTCGGGGTGTGACAAACATGGAATTAGAGCACAAAGTTCAAGATTCCTAGGTAGTCTATGAAACCATGTCTATAGAGTCCTAGTTATCGGTGTGAAGTACGCCACATCTATAATTAGAAGCAGCAACACTTTGGAAAGTTTCTCACTTCTTTCACAGTCATTTCGTGCTTTATAGTTTGATCTATAAAAAGTTTCTTCTAATTTGTGCTTGCGCATGTTTTTAGTTAATCATGCCTCCACAAAGAGCTCTCTGAGGCCGTCCTTCTAGGAGGAACGTTGAGGAGCAACGGGTACGTAATGCACTTGAAGTGCAATCCTAAGTTGAAGTTATGAATGCTGAGTTCAGGAAAGCTATTCAAATGTTAAGCCAAGTTGTGACTAACCTGGTTGGGCAACAAAGAGAAGCTAGATAAGAAGTGGCAGATACTTCAAGGATCCGAGAGTTCTTGAGAATGAATCCTCCAAGTTTCACTAGTTCGAGCATTACTGACGATCCAGAGAACTTTATTAAGGAGCTGCAAAAGGTATTTGAAGTTATGCATATTGCTGATGCTAAATAAGTAGACTAGCAGCATATCAGCTTAAGAGTGTTTCTAGGACTTGGTTTGACCAGTGGAAGAAGGGTAGAGCTGATGGAGCGAGTTAGGCATGTTTTGAGGAGGCCTTCTTGGGGAGCTTCTTTCCCCGAGAAAGAGGCCAAGGTACAAGAGTTTCTCACTCTTATGTAGGATTCACTAAGTGTTCATGAGTATAACTTGAAGTTCACCTAACTATCCCATTATGCTCTGTAGATGCTTACGGATATGAGAAGCATGATGAGTCTTTATGTTGCTGGACTATCTCATTTTGAGTAAGGAAGGTGAGGCTGCAATGATAATATGTGACATGCATATATCAAGGTTATGTGACATGCATATATCAAGGTTATGTGACATGCATATATCAAGGTTGATGGTCTATGTGCAACAGGTTGAGGAAGAGAAACTGAGGGATAGGGAGGAGTTTTGAAACAAGAAAACGAAGACAGGAAATGAATCCGGGCAGCAAAGAAGTAAGGTGAACCGTTCTTCCTTTCAGCAAAAGCAAAAGGGATATGCTCCATCGTCTGCTAGTGCACTTGCACCCAGGAACAAAGCTGAGTATAATGGGCAAAATTCACAGAACTTCAGAGCTAGACCTGTATAGTCTCAGGGTAGTGTGGCACAAGGAGGTAAATAGGCTCCTGCATATGCTAAGTGAGGAAGGACACACCCAGGTAAGTGTCGTGATGGCTCCACATGTTGTTTCAAGTGTGGAAAAGAGGGGTCACTTCATGGAAGAGTGCCCTACGAATCGGTAGGGTAATGGGAATCAGGGCAATAGGGCCCAATCTTCATCAGTTGCTCCACCAGACATGGCTACAACTAGAGGAGCTACTTTCGGTACTGGTGGAGGAGAAAACTGCATTTATACGATCACTAGTCGTCAAGAGCAAGAGAATTCTATAGATGTTGTCACTAGTAAGATCAAAGTCTTTACTCTTGATGGCAACACTTTGCTAGACCCAAAAGCAAGTTTATCTTTTGGGACTCCTTATGTTGCAAATAGTTTTGATGTTCTTCCTGAGAAACTTCGTGAACCCTTTTGTGTTTCTACACCTATTGGGGAGTCTATTCTAGCTGAGCGAGTATATCGTGATTGTCTCATTACCATCAATCACAAAGACACCATGGCTGATTTAGTTGAGTCAGAAATGGTAGATTTTGATGTCATTCTTGTAATGGACTAGCTTCCTGGCTGTTATAACTCAGTTGATTGTAGAACTCAAGTTGTTAGGTTCGAAATTCCTAATGAGCCGGTTATAGAGTGGAGTAGCAGTTCAGCAGTGCCTAAGGGTCGTTTCATTTCATACCTTAAGACGAGAAAGTTAATTTCCAAAGGGTGTGTGTATCACTTATTCCGAGTTAATGACTAGTGTTAAGATACCTCCTACGGAGTCAATTTTAGTAGTAAAAGAGTTTCTAGAAATCTTTCCTGATGATCTTCCCACAGTCCCTTATGAGAGAGAAATAAACTTCGGTATAGATTTCCTTCCAATTACTCGTCCAATATATATTTAGCCATACAAAATGACACCAACAAAGTTAAAAAAATAGTTGAAAGATCTCCTTGATAAGGGTTTTATTTGATCAAGTGTCTCTCTTTGGGGTGCTTTGGTCTTATTTATGAGGAAGAATGATGGTTCCCTTAGGATGTGTATAGATTACCGTCAGTTGAAAAAGGTTAACATCAAGAACAAGTATCCTCTTCCGAGAATTGATGATCTTTTCGATCAGCTTCATGGTGCTACTTGTTTCTCTATGACAGACCTCAGATCAGGTTACCATCAGTTGAGGGTAAGGGAATATGATATTCCAAAGACAACATTCAGTACCCGTTATGGTCATTCTGAGTTCCTAGTTATGTCCTTCGATTTGAGCAATGCGCCTACAACATTCATAGACCTTACGAATGGAGTATTCAAACTTTATTTAGATATTTTTTTTATCGTATTCATTGATGACATACTAATCTATTCAAGGAATGAAGAAGATCATACCATTAATCTCAGATTAGTTCTCCAAACTATAAAGGATAGAGAGTTGTATGCCAAATTCTCTAATTGTGAATTTTGGCTTTAGTCTGTGGAATTCTTAGGCCACATTTTATCTGGAGAGGGAATTAAAGTTGATATCCCAGAAAATAGAGGCAGTGCAGAATTGGCCTAGACCCACATTTCCAACTGACATTAGGAGTTTCTTGGGTTTTGAGCGCTATTATAGAAGGTTCGTAGAGGGGTTCTCATCTATTTCATCCCCTTTGACCAGGCTTACTTAGAAAACTATGAAATTTCAATGGTCTGAAGCTTGTGAGGAAAGGTTTTAGGAATTGAAAAAGAGGTTGAATACTGCCCCATTATTGACCTTACTAGAAGGTGTGCCAGGATTTTTGGTGTATTGCGATGCGTCTAGAGTTGGTTTGGGTTGTGTTCTAATGCAGAATGGAAAATTTATAGCTTATGCCTATATACAGTTGAAAGTTCATGAGAAGAATTACCCAACTCATGATCTACAATTTGCTGCTATTGTTTTTGCTTTGCAAATATGGCGCCATTATCTTAATGGTGTTTAGGTGGATGTGTTCACCGATTAGAAAAGTCATCATTATGTGTTTACTTAGAAACTTTGTGAACCCTTTTGTGTTTCTACACCTATTGGGGAGTCTATTCTAGCTGAGCGAGTATATCGTGATTGTCTCATTTCCATCAATCACAAAGACACCATGGCTGTTTTAGTTGAGTCAGAAATGGTAGATTTTGATGTCATTCTTGGAATAGACTAGCTTCCTGGCTGTTATAACTCAGTTGATTATAGAACTCAAGTTGTTAGGTTTCGAATTCCTAATGAGCCGGTTATAGAGTGGAGTAGCAGTTCAACAGTGTCTAAGGGCCGTTTCATTTCGTACCTTAAGGCGAGAAAGTTAATTTCCAAGGGGTGTGTCTATCACTTATTCCGAGTTAATGACTAGTGTTAAGATACCTCCTATGGAGTCAATTTCAGTAGTAAAAGAGTTTCCAAAAATCTTTCCTGATGATCTTCCCAGAGTACCTTATGAGAGAGAAATAAACTTCGGTATAGATTTCCTTCCAATTACTCGTCCAATATATATTCAGCCATACAGAATGACACCAACAGAGTTAAAAAAATAGTTGAAAGACCTCCTTGATAAGGGTTTTATTCGATCAAGTGTCTCTCCTTGGGGCGTTTCGGTCTTATTTGTGAGGAAGAAGGATGGTTCCCTTAGGATGTGTATAGATTACCGTCAGTTGAAAAAGTTTAACATCAAGAACAAGTATCCTCTTTCGAGAATTAATGATCTTTTCGATCAGCTTCAGGGTGCTACTTGTTTCTCTATGATAGACCTCAGATCAGGCTACCATCAGTTGAGGGTAAGGGAATATGATATTCCAAAGACAACATTCAGTACCCGTTATGGTCATTCTGAGTTCCTAGTTATGTCCTTTGGTTTGAGCAATGTGCCTACAACATTCATAGACCTTACGAATAGAGTATTCAAACTTTATTTAGATATGTTTTTTATCGTATTCATTGATGAAATACTAATCTATTCAAGGAATGAAGAAGATTATACTAGTAATCTCAGATTAGTTCTCCAAACTCTAAAGGATAGAGAGTTGTATGCGAAATTCTCTAAGTGTGAATTTTGGCTTTAGTCTGTGGCATTCTTAGGCCACATTTTTTCTGGAGTAGGAATTAACATTGATACCCCAGAAAATAGAGGCAGTGCAGAATTGGCCTAGACCCACATCTTCAACTGACATTAGGAGTTTCTTGGGTTTTGTGCGCTATTATAGAAGGTTCGTAGAGGGGTTCTCATCTATTTCATCCCCTTTGACCAGGCTTACTTAGATAACTATGAAATTTCAATGGTTTGAAGCTTGTGAGGAAAGCTTTTAGGAATTGAAAAAGATGTTGAATACTACCCCACTATTGACCTTACTAGAAGGTACGCAAGTATTTTTGGTGTATTGTTATGCGTCTAGAGTTGGTTTGGGTTGTGCTCTAATGCAAAATGGAAAATTTATAGCTTATGCCTCCATACAGTTGAAAGTTCATGAGAAGAATTACCCAACCCATGATCTAGAATTTGCTGCCATTGTTTTTGCTTTGCAAATATGGTGCCATTATCTTAATGGTGTTTAGGTGGATGTGTTCACTGATTAGAAAAGTCTTCAGTATTTTTTTACTTAGAAAGAGTTTAATCTCAGACAAAGGAGGTGGATAGAATTATTCAAGGATTATGACATGAGTATTCTTTACCACCTAGGAAAGGCTAATGTTGTTGCTGATGCCTTGAGTAGGCTGTCTATGAACCATTCATCCTTTCAGCAAAAGCAAAAGGGACCTGTTCCATCATCTGCTAGTGCACCTACACCCAGAAACAAAGCTGAGTATAATGGGCAGAATTCACAGAACTTCAGAGCTAGACATGTATAGTCTCAGGGTAGTGTGGCACAAGAAGGTAACTAGGCTCTTACATGTGCTAAGTGAGAAAAGATTCACCTAGGTGAGTGTTGGGATGACTCCACAGGTTGTTTTATGTGTGGACAAGAGGGTCACTTCATGAAATAGTGCCCTAAGAATCAGAAGGGTAATGGGAATCAGGGCAATAGGGCCCAATCTTCATCAGTTGCTCCACCAGATAGGGCTGCACCTAGAGGAGCTACTTCTGGTAATGTTGGAGGAGGAAACCATCTTTATACGGTCACTAGTCGTCAAGAGCAAGAGAATTCTCCAGATGTTGTCACTGGTATGATCAAAGTCTTTACTCCTGATGGTAACACATTGCTAGACCCAAATGCAGTTTTATCTTTTGTGACTCCTTATGCTGCAAATAGTTTTGATGTTCTTCCTGAGAAACTTTGTGAACCCTTCTATGTTTCTTCTCATGTTAGGTAATCTATTCTAGCTGAGCGAGTATATCGTGATTGTGTCATTTCCATCAATCACAAAGACACCATGGCAAATTTAGTTGAGTTAGACATGATAGATTTTGATGTCATTCTTGGTATGGATTGGCTTCATGCTTGTTATGCCTCCATTGATTGTAGAACTTGAGTTGCTAGGTTTTAAATTCCCAATGAGCCATTTATAGAGTGGAGTAGCAGTTCAACAGTGCCTAAGGATCGTCTCATTTCATACTTTAAGGCAAGAAAGTTAATTTCCAAGGGGTGTGTCTATCACGTATTCCCAGTTAATGACAGATACCTCCTATGGAGTCAATTTCAGAAGTAAAAAATTTTCCAGAATTCTTTTCTGATGATCTACCCGGAGTCCCTCATGAGAGAGAAATAGACTACGGTATAGATGTCCTTCCCGATACTCGTCCAATATCTATTCAACCATATAGAATGGCACCAACAGAGTTAAAAGAACAGTTGAAAGATCTCCTTGATAAGGGTTTTATTCGACCAAATGTCTTTCCTTAGGGTGCTCCGGTCTTGTTTGTGAGGAAGAACGATGGTTCCCTTAGGATATGTATAGATTTCCGTCAATTTTAAAAGGTTACCATCAAGAACAAGTATCCTCTTCCGAGATTTGATGATCTTTTCGATCAACTTTGGGGTTCTACTTGTTTCTCTATGATAGACCTCAGATCAGGCTACCATCAGTTGAGGGTAAGTGAATGTGATATTCCAAAGACAACATTCAGGACCCGTTATGGTCGTTCTGATTTCCTAGTTATGTCCTGTGGTTTGAGCAATGCGCCTACAACATTCATAGACCTTATGAATAGAGTATTCAAACCTTATTTAGATATGTTTTTTTATCGTATTCATTGATGACACACTAATCTATTCAAGGAATGAAGAAGATCATGCTAGTCATCTCAGAATAGTTCTCCAAACTCTAAAGGATAGAGAGTCGTATGCCAAATTCTCTAAGTGTGAATTTTGGCTTGAGTCTGTGGCATTCTTAGGCCACATTTTGTCTTGAGAGGGAATTAAAGTTGATGCCCAGAAAATAGAGGCAGTGAAGAATTGGCCTAAACCCACATCTCGAACTGACATTAGAAGTTTCTTGGGTTTGGCTGGCTATTATAGAAGGTTTGTAAAGGGGCTCTCATCTATTTCATCCGCTTTGACCAAGTTGACTTAGAGAACAATGAAATTTCAATTGTCTAAAGCTTGTGAGAAAAGCTTTTAGGAATTGAAAAGGTTGATTAATACCCCATTATTGACCTTACCAGAAGGTACACAAGGCTTTGTGATGTATTGTGATGCATCTAGAGTTGGTTTGGGTTGTGTGCTAATGAAGAATGACAAATTTATATCTTATGCCTCCATACAGTTAAAAGTTCATGAGAAGAATTACCTAACCCATGGTCTAGAATTGGTTGCCTTAGTTTTTGCTTAGCAAATATGGCGCCATTATCTTTATGGTGTTCATGTGGATGTGTTCACTGATCAGAAGAGTCTTCAGTACGTGTTTACTCAGAAAGAGCTTAATATCAGACAAAGAAGTTTGTTAGAATTACTCAAGGATTATGACATGAGTATTCTTTACCACCTAGGTAACGCCAATGTTGCTGCTGATTCCTTGAGCAGGTTGTCTCTGGTTAGGACCAACCATTTTGAGAAAGATAAGAAAGTTCTAGCAAAAGATGTGCACAGACTTGCATGCTTGGAAGTCCGATTAATGGATTCCATAGAAGAAGCAGTAGTGGTGATGAATGGGGCTGAATCATCCTTACTGTTAGAAGTGAAGAGAAACAAGACCAAGACCCTATTTTGCTTGAATTGAAGGGAAATATTCATAAGCAAAAAGTATTGGCTTTTGAACAAGGGGGAGATGGTGTATTGAGGTATCAAGGTAGGTTGTGTGTACCAAGGGTGGATGAACTCCAGGAGAGGATCATGGAGGAAGCTCATAACTCCAGATATTCCATTCATTCGGGTTCCACAAAGATGTATCATGATTTGAGAGAAGTTTATTGGTGGAGTAGTATGAAGAAGGGCATTGCAGAGTTTGTTTCTAAGTGTCTGAATTGCCATGAAGTTAAGGTAGAGCATCAAAGGCTCGGTGGTTTGGTTCATAATATAGAACTTCTAGAATGGATGAGCGAGATGATCAATATGTACTTCATCACAGGTTTACCAAGGTCTCGCAGGAAGCATTATTCTATTTGGCTGATTATGGATCGAATAACCAAATCAGCCCACTTTTACCTTTAAAGACTACCCATACAATAGAGGATTATGCTAAGTTGTATATTCAAGAGGTAGTTAGACTTCATGGGGTGCCAGTTTCGATTATTTCTGACAGAGGTGCGCAATTTACTGCACAGTTCTGGAAATCTTTCCAAAAAGGCTTGGGTTCAAAGGTGAACTTAAGTACTGCTTTTAATCCTCAGACAGATGGTCAAGCAGAGCGCACTATTTAGACCTTAGAGGATATGTTTAGGGCTTCTATGATTGATTTCAAAGGTAATTGGAATGATCACCTACCTCTTACTGAATTTTCTTACAACAATAGTTACCACTCTAGCATCCGAATGGCTCCTTATAAAGCTCTTTATGGGAGAATATGCAAATCTCCTATTGGATGCTTTGAAGCAGGTGAAGCAGGGTTGATAGGACCAGATTTAGTTCATCAAGATATGAAGAACATGTATCTACATATCTTTGTAATCGGAGAAATTCAATATCAAGGTACTAATTCTCGTCATCGTACTCTTTAATTTATAAGTTGGCATGTTGTATTTGAATTGCTTGTTGGGTGTTTAAGCTAAATGTTAGATGTTACACCCTTAGCCTAGTAAGAGTAATCTCATTCGAGGACGAATGTTCCCAATGGGGGAGATATTATAACATCTCACTAATTGAAAGAACTAGAAAGAGTTAGAATTGGAAATAGTCATTTTAGGAAAGAATGAAAAATATGGAAATTAGTTAAGTTATGTTAAATTTGGGTTTTTGGTCAACTTCTAATGACCCAACTTCAAACGACCATAACTCCTAGCTAAAGATGAGTTAGGTGTGATTCCAGATACCATAGGAATTATCTTGGAATTATCTTTACAA
This sequence comes from Solanum sparsipilum, assembly GCA_029582215.1. NCBI lineage: Eukaryota > Viridiplantae > Streptophyta > Magnoliopsida > Solanales > Solanaceae > Solanum > Solanum sparsipilum. Next base: position 65,263 of record JAKRZT010003905.1, read on the forward strand.
TGCCGCCGAGTTTGCTCAATTTTGAGTTCGTATAAGTGAGATATCCCCATTTGAAGTTGGGTTGTTCAACTAAGGAAAGTCTAATCCGGATTTTAGAAGGGCTTTGTGGTCTTTTCCATACCCTATTAATTTGATTTTGTTTTTGGTAATTAGTTGGGCTCTAAACTGAACTTGGTCAGTTTACACAATTAAGAAATACGCTAGGGCTTGGAGAAAAGAGAAAAGAGGAGAAAGGAGAAGAAAGTTCAAGATTCGTCAAGATTGTGTGAGTTTGGGTTTGGATTTCGCCAAGGATTCAATCCTACAAGGTAGGTGAGACTTTCTTCGCATTGGGTTCGTTCATCCACGCGCCAATCATGTTTGTTTCAGCGAAATTCATTTCTAGAAAGATGAAAGTATGATGTTCTGGAAGTTCGCTTTAGTTCTTGAGATTTGATGGGATTGTGGAGTTCTGGGTGGAATCGTGTCGATTTAAGAGTTTTTTTAAGTTAGATTCTTGTGTATATATACTGGTTATTTGAATCTAAAGATGGATTGAGAAAAGAATCAGAATTAGGTGAATTGGGGTGAAAAAATTAAGAAGGAAAAAGTCGAGCAGGTTTTGACACACAAGTCCGTGTCGCGGACTTGCTCCCCCAGTGCACAAAAATCACCTCCGCGTAGTAGAGAAGATGCGGACGCCTCTGTTTCAAAAATAAATTTCGCGATCGAATTATAAAATGCATCTCCGCATCACGGGCTTGCTTCCAGACAGTGATTTCTTGATCTTTTCTCATGATTAACTATCTAAAAGCACTACTATACATCATGAGATCTTTGCTATCACAAATCACAATCTTTGAATCCATAATACAATTCAACGAAAGTTAAGAGTCAAGTTAAGAGAAGTTCATAAAGTTTTCCAAAAGTCTTTTACAAATGTTTTAATCTTATGTTAAGACTTAAGTTTTGAGTTGAGTAAAGAGTAAGAGTAAAGTTAATTTCTTCAAAGATTATACGGGAACTAAGTATTCCCAATAGTTAAAAATATTTTCACATTTGAGGAAGAAGGGAAATACCGATTTCAAGAGAGCTTTTAAGCTAAGTTTTGAGTAATTATCTCAAACCAAAGAAAGAAGTTTTGTTTTAAAAACATATGAGCAAAGTATATTGTTGGGCGTAGTATAAAGCACCGATATGGGGATGTGAGTTCATAATAACTCAAGTCTCCATAAACCATGTAGCCATCTTGGGTTGTAAAGGATCATACTTTTTAGATGATTCCTTAAGTGCTTTTTAACGTAGACTAGTGGATCCACATAGTCAAGGTGTCCTATATGATGGAAAAGTATAGGACAATTATGGCAGCGTGGGCAAGACGTTGTGTCACCACTTAGGCTCATAGTGGTGGTTGTCGGTTAGAGAAACTCCCACAGTATTACATTACTTTATTATATGAGTAAGTTGAGTTGTTATTGCATTTCTTTAACAAACTAAGTTGATTTCTACTGTTTTAAAAGCTTTCTATATATTGCATGTATATTGTTGCTTTATATTGATTTCAGTTATTCATGAGTTGAGTAAAGCCAATGTAAGTGTTTTTTCCAGATTCCCTTCAACTGTATGTTATGTTTAGTATTCCCCTCGCATACCTGTACATTCAATGCACTGATCCCATATGGCCTGCATCATTTTATGATTTAGACACAGGTAACCAGGATCAGTATCCAGCACCTCGTTGATCCAGTTGAGCACTCAGAGTCTGTTGGTGAGCCTCCTTGCTTTCCGGAGGGCTCCATTCTACATTGCTTTATAGTATTTCAGTTGTTAGGATGATCGGAGGTCTTGTCCCGACATCCTTCTTTGTTTTAGAGGCTTGATAGATGAGTAGCTATAGTCCTTTAGTCTTGTATTTCAGATGTTTTTCTATGAGACTTGAGTAGCCATTTTGGCTAGTTTGAATATTTCTTTGAAGACCTTCTAAGTTTAATTCATGAATTTCTTATTTGAGATTATCTTTTATGTTTAAGTCTTCCACTGAGTATGTAAGTCAGGCCAAGGATTTTCTTGGGGCCATCAATGGTTCTCGAGTGCCACTCTCACCCAGGGTGTAGGCTCGGGGTGTGACAGAACCCCATTAAGAATTTTGAGTATCAATTGCCAAAAAGATCAAAATGTCATAAACCAATGATATGTGATGGTAAATTATTATTATTATTATTATTATTATGTTTTATTATTATTATTATTATTATTATTATTAGGGATAAATGTCTGAAAAATACCCCAACTTTGGTTGGATTTGCTGTTGCGATACTAAACTTTCATAAGGACCTATTACCTCCCTAGATTATTTAAAACCGTATCGTTTTACCCCCTGAACTATTTAATAGTATATTTTAAAGGTATATATGTGCCCACATGGACACATTACTATTTATAATTTTGCATTATTTCTTATGTCCACGTGGGCAAAAATTTATGTTTATAGTACAATATTAAATAGTCTAGGGAGATAATAGGTCCTCATAATAGTTCAGTATCACAACAACAAATTCGACCAAAGTTGAGGTATTTTTCAGACTCTTATCCCTTATTATTATTATTATTATTATTATTATTATTATTATTATTATTATTATTATTATTATTATTATTATTATTATTATTATCATTATCATTATCATTATCATTATCATTATCATTATCATTATCATTATCATTATCATTATCATTATCATTAGCATTATCATTATCATTATCAATATCATTATCATTATCAATATCATTATCATTACCATTATCATTATCATTGTTGTTGTTGTTGTTGTTGTTGTTGTTATTATTATCATTATTATTATTATTATTAGTATTATTATAATAATAATAATTATCATTATTATTATTATTATTATTATTATTATTATTAGTAGTAGTAGTAGTAGTAGTAGTAGTAGTAGTAGTAGTATACGTAGGCTAGCTATCAACACGGTAGAATGCCAATAATACATTCTTTTTCTACTGTAAAAATATATTTTATCCCTGATTTATTTTAAGTATTTTAAATGGACTGATATTTAAATAAAATTAATTTTCAATAGATTTGTAAAACAATTTTTTAAGCTAATACAATTATATGTTATTTTCAATTTTAATGAAATTACTATAGGTAGGAGTTGTTGAGAAAAAAAATGGACATCGAAAGAGGAAGCATCCATGGTTGACCAGGTGGTATTCCTTTTCTGGTAAAAAAATTTGTGAAAATATTTGTTAAAGTTTAAATTGATTTATTTATTTTTTGAAAACATATTTTTTACATATATTTGAACCTTACACAAATCTTTGTTTTTTAGTAATTATGTGACAACTTGTTAAATAAAATGAATCTAAAAAGAAATTAAAATCATGAATTCAATTTGTAAGAAAAAAATATGATATTGCATTTGTGCAAATAATAATAATTATTATTGATTTGAAATGTAGACCTATTCCTATTAACAATAGATTGTACCATCTAAGCTTTGCTACCAAAGGTCTACCAGTGGACCCTCACTTGCATATGCTTAAGGAGAATCCGGACTTTCGTAAGTTAACAATTTTAAATATAATTATAAACAAAGATAAAAGAATATTCTCATACATGTATTTATTTTAATTAATTTTTGGTTCTTACTAGTTAAAATTGCAAGAAAGCCTAAGGCCGGTAGTAAGGACAAAGTGATGATTGATTTGAACAATTGAGGAATATTGTGTTGGTGCCGGATGATATATCTTAGAAGTCCAAATTATGTTATTGAATAAATCCTCTGAGAATATTGTATAACATTCTGAATATTCTTGGTGTTGTTTTTTCTTTTAGTCCTTTCAGTTTCATAGGTAGAGAAGCGTTGAACTTCTTTATTCAAGTATGGAGTTTTGCAGTTTTAATTTGTTGTCAATTTCGAATTATAGATAAATTGTATTTCTAGGTAAAACTCTTCATGTCTGAATAGAAACAACATACTTCTTATTTTGAACATTTACTTATTAAGATTCCCTTTATTATTTAGAAGTGTTTTCTCCGTTTTAATCTACTTTTCTTAGTTACTACTCTCATTGTTTTGGTTTGTTTGTTTGGTTTTAACTTCACACAATTTAAATAAGTGAAGAAGATTTATGAATCTTGTAATCTTAAACGATATGTAGAATATATCAAAATGAATTTTAATATCGTGATCTTAAAAATGTCATGTCTAAAGTTACAATTTTAATTATGTCAATATACCCCTTCGAACCTTGATGTTCTATACTAAACATCACTCCAATCTGACATGGGGAGTTCTACATACCCAAATTCACTTTGAAAAGGCCCTATGGATTCCTTAATGCCTTAGCTACTATAAAAGTTATCCGATCTTAGACATACCACCCAATCCATTTTGAGATTATCTTAGGCCACACCTCACTCAAGTTTCACCTAAAACTTGCCTACCCTATTATTTTCAAGTCACTACCCTAAATGTTTTCTCATCAAAATCTTTCACCACTGGTCTATACATAATGATCGGAAAAGGTTGTTTACAGATTCCTTCTAAGTACCAAATATTTTTGTACTCATACTACATTTATGCATCTCTTCTAATGCATCTTGTAGTACAAGCCACCCTTACTGAGTGTTGAATCTCATATGGGCAACGGAGATTTGGATTGTGGTGAGCTTTTTACGTTTGAAAGACTTGCTGGTATTCCTTCTTTTGTACCTCACTATGTATTTGTATTTTTGTTAGACAATCTTGATGAATATAGTCTTTTATGTACTTCGATGCTTTTGTATCAGTGACACCTGGTCCATGGATTGGTTCTTGTGTACAATTTGTCTTTTTCGGTCACTTTCGTGCTCATTTTGTATATTTGGTATCGCATTTACATATCTATGTTATGGTCCCTATTTTATATTTGTATTTTTACTTCCCCTCATGCTTTTTCAGTATTTTTTTATGTTTTGCTTTCGGTTTAGTCTTGCCTAAAGGGGGGTTAAAGTAGGTTCCATAATTGCCCAATTTCAGATCATGACATGGGTGGGGTGGAGTGAACATTAAATTGGCCTATGGTTTTGAGATTATGTTATAATCCGGGGTTGTTAAGGCTTGTTGAGGATTATTTGGTGTTGTATTATTGTTTTAGACGAAGAGCAAGTTGAAGCTTTGCAAAAGGGGAAAGCTCAGGTTCAATAGAGTATTCATACTTTATTTGAGGTATGTGATTGTTGAATTGATTTCTAATCTATGTTATGTGTGCATGTTAACTAATTCTTTAATATTGCTTGTACATTATGTAATTAAGCAGAAACAAAGATGAAAATGATATGATATCTTGTTGTCAATATCATGCAATAAACTTTTCTTAATTACTTATTGTCTTACAAATGTGGTTGTGTTCAATTTGGTTGTGATATATATGTTGTGTGTGATTTTTTTAGCTCGGGCACCACACATTGTATGCATTATTGATTGTCTTGGGTATAACTTTTTGAAGGGGTATCTAATTGTTGGCTTGGGTGATACGTCTCATACATTTTTCATTATTTTTGGGTCGGGTACCATGCTTGGTACATGGTTGATTGCTTGGTTGTGTGTTGGTTCCAAGAGTTAACTGGGATCGTTCAATTTTGGTAATGTTGGATAAGTTTCATGTAGTGGTTATGTTAGGTTGTTGACTTAAAGTTATGTCTGTGTTTGTTGACATGCGTTACCTATGTGTTGTCTTGGTTTATTGAGTTACATTTGCTTGTTCATATTTTATATATCTTGAGCTAGATGATGATCCTACTAGTACCCTGTCTTCCTTGTGTACTGATACCACACTTGCTCTTTATATATTGATTACAAGACATATTTTTGTGACCGCTACACGACCTCAGTTGTTAATCCCACGTTCCTTGAATTCAAGGGTAAGCTACTCTTCCGACCTTCGATGAATTTATCTTTTCTTCCTAGTCCATTTTTCGAACTTAGACTGTAACACCTCGCAGTTTTACTCTTAGAATTCGAATCGATTGTCATTAGTGTACCAACTTGGGTCGAATGATATACTACTTGCTCATATATGTTAAGGTCCATCGTATGTATTAGAAGTGCTTTGGATGTGATTTAAGGTGATAATGAACCTTAAGCACAATGTGAATTGAGAATTTCCCTAACGATTGATTATTCATGTAAGTTCATTCAAGGATCAACTTAATCAATCATACCTCCTTACATATGAAGAGTTTTGAGGCTTAATACAAACCAGATGAAATTCTTTGAAGTGTTATTTCCATAGCTTTTGACAGTTCATCAATCCAAGTTATCAGTTAAAAGTTATTCCCATTTTTCTGGCACTACATAGTATCTGCAAACTGGCACGTGAAGTGGACGTCCACCACAAGACTGTGTAGCAAGGTCGTTGTTATTGTTAAGGTTGTGCAAGGTGCCACACAAACTAAGCTTTAGCTGTGTGACCATATACGTTACTTCAAAATTCTTTTAGTTTTTTCTTCTTTTCTCGTTTTAGGAGGGATGTTCATATCTTTTCCTCATCCCGAAATCCCAACCCACGACTAATAATTTCTCCCAAAAGCCACAGTCAATAAGTTCTGATTATTTCAACCTTCTCATTCTCATATAAAATCTATGTTCAAGAACTTCAAGAAAGACCAAAGTCTGGGTTTCATGGTTTCCAAGCAAGATCTTCTTCAAGATTCTTTAAGAACATTGTTCATCCAAGTATGTAAGTCTATTGATAATGTTGGAATAGTTTGTCCTCATGCCCTACATCTAAATTAAGTCAACAATAGTTATGTTTAGGGTTTTACCCATAGTTTCTTGGAAATTCTTAAATAAGTTTCCTTAATAGTTGAGGTTTTAATTTCTACTACGAATATTGAAATTCTAAATTGTTCTTCATTCTTAGAATCACATGAACCTATTGATTTATAAAAGTTATGTTTTCAAACAATATTACATGATATTTTCTTATAAATTAATTTCAGACTTGAAATATAAGTGCATAGTTATACATTTTAAATGCAGGTTTTGAATACAATCCTTAAAGGAAGAATCAAATGATTTCATATGTACTATTTTACAGTTGAGAAAGATAAAGAGTATATTGATGTTTCTGGAAAGTACATTAGTAAAGCATAGTGAAAAGCAAAGTAAAGCAATAGTCCCTTTCTTTGTAAAGTGTGATTAATCATAATGGGTATTGAATATTTTGAGAAATAGTATCGAGCACTAAATTGGGTAAGAGTCTATATTTAGCTCAAGTCCAATAAAACTACATAGCCAACATAGGATGTCATTGCACTAATTTGTCATGTGACTCCTCACTACCTCTGAGAAGGCCCATTAGATGGATCCATAGTTACAGTAGCGTCCTATAACCTGACAAGGAATAGGATAACCCTTGCAACGTGGGAAAAACATTCTATCATTGCTAGGCTTATAGTAATGGTTGTCAGTTAGAGAAACTTGCCACAAAGTAAAGTTTTATATCCTCATACTGTTTTTATTATTCATATATTGTTTACTTGATATGTTTTTTGCCATCATTTTAGTTATTATTTATTCAGCCAAATTACATACTCACACATTTCATGTACTAGTGTCATTCGACCTACATCTTTTATGATGCAAATACAAGTGTTTAGGATCATCAATAGACATTTCATTGAGATCACTTTGCACTTGTAGACACCTTTTTGTGAGGCCTCCTTTCTTCCGAGGAAGTGCATTTTCATATTCAGTTTTAGAATAATTGGAAATATCATGGGTATTGTCCCAATACTTATATTGAACAATAGAGGCTTCATAGGCAGACAAAGTTAGATGTTTCCATTCTTTTCCCTAGATTTTTTATTTAAGCTGATGAATTAAGTTAGGTATTTCAAGATAGTGGTCTTAAAGCTTTTCTTTAAATGTTTTAAATGGTCACATATTTAAGCTTTCGCATATCTTATAGAGTCATGTGCATCATAGTTATCAAGAACAAGGGTTCGCTTGGTGTGATCAATGGTCTCTAAGCGCCTTCCACGTATAGGGTGTAGGCTCAGGGTGTGACAAACTTGGTGTCATAGCACATAGTTCAAGTGTCCTAGGATGTCTATGACGACATGTCTAGTGTAGTCCTTCTTATTGGTGCGAAGCGCGCCATATCTATAATAGAAAAGCTAAAGGACATTAGAAGTTGTCTCTTTTCTTCATACTCTCATTCGTGCGATGGAGTTTAACTCTATAAAAGTTTCTTCTAATTCGTGTTTACGTGTAATTTATTTTCTTGATCATTCCTCCACGAAGAAATGTCAGAGGGCATCATACCAGAACAAATCTGAATCCTCATGAACCAATCATTTAAGCGAAACCAGAAAGTTCTAATGCGACTGTTGTGCAACCCCCACAAGATGATGTAACTAATACTGAGTTTCAGAATGCCATCTAGAATTTGTCACAAGTTGTGACACCACATGTTGGAAGCCAAGGATCGGAAGGTTAGGATGGGGCTGATACATCCAGAGTTTGAGAGTTATTGAGGATGAATCCCCCGAAGTTGAGTGGGTCAAAGCTCAATGAGGATCCAAAAAACATTATCGATATCTTCAAAAGTTGTTTGAGGTTATGTATGTTGCCGATTTAGAGCATGTGAAATTGACTACATACTAACTCAAGGGTGTTGTCAGGATCGGATATGGTACAACCAGTGGGAAAAGACTAGGGGAGAAATTGCACTACTCTTAGGCTAGACTATGTTTAAGAATGCTTTCTTAGGGCTCTTATTTGCGTGAGAGCTAAGAGAGGCAAAGGTAAGATCATTTTTTAGTCTGACGCAACAGTGTATGATTATGCAAAGTACAACCTTACATTCACCTAGTTGTCTGGGTGTGCAGAGTGCACACCCAGTGGAATAAGGTTGTTAATGTCTAGGTAAACCTATTTATCTAATATAGAGGGGAAGACAACTATGTTGATAGGGGAGATGGACATACCTAGGCTAATTATTCATGTACAAAAGGTGGAGGAGGACAAGTTGAAAGACAGGGAAGAGTTCCGCAATAAGATGGCTAAGACAGCCAACCATGAGCCCAACCCATAGAAGATCGGAAGTGGGAATTAGTCATCCTTTCAATAGATGTCATCTAGACATGCTCTATCATCACCTAGTGTGTCTTCCATAGGGAGCAGGAATTATCCCAGGAATTAGAACTCCCAAAATTTCAAAGCTTAGGGTTCTCAGTCACAGGGCAGTGTAGCACAAGGGTTCACTCACAACCCACTCTGTGGTCAGTGTAGGAAGTTCCATTTGCGGGAATATTTTGTAGTTACTGGTGTTTGTTACAAATGTGGATGATCGGGTAGCTATTCTCAGTAATGCCTGATATGGAATAGGGTAATGGGAGCAGTAGGCCTCTAGCTTCTTCTACACTCCCACAAGGTAGGGCTGCACCAAAGGGTTCCACTTTAGGAGTAGGCGAAGGTTCAAATCATTTGTATGCCATGTCAAGTCGACAAGATCATGAGAACTAACTAGATGTTGTTACTAGTATGTTTAAAATGCTTTATCTTGATGTATATGCCTTACTTGATCCAGGTATGAGTTTATCTTTTATAACTTCCTATATAGCCATGGAGTTTAGGACCTCTCCAGAATAACTTCTTGAACCTTTCACTATTTCTATACCTGTCGAATAGTTTATTCTAGCAGAAAGAGTATATCAAAATACTAATGTCTCTATCTATCATAAAGACACCATAGCTGATTTGGTTGAATTAGACATGATGAATTTTGATGTCATTCTAGGCATGGACTGGTTTTATGCTTGTTATACCTCTGCCGATTGTAGGACTCGAGAAGCCTAAGTTTTAGATTCCTAATGAGCCAGTCACAGAATGAAAAAGTAATCAGGTTGTACCTAAAGGCCATTTCATCTCATACTTAAAGAACATAAATTTAGTCTCTAAGAGGTTCATCTATCACTTAGTCTGATTTAATGAATCTAGTGTTGAGACAACATCTCTTCAGTCAATTACAATCGCAAATGAGTTTCTAGAAGTCTTTCCCGACGATCTTCCTAGAGTCCCTCCCAAAAGGGAGATAGACTCTGGAATTCACGTCATTCCAAATACTCAACCCATATATATGCTGCCATATAGAATGGCTTAACCTGAGTTAAAAGAGTTACAAAGGCAATTGAAAGATCTCCTTGATAAGAGTTTCATCTAACCAAGTGTCTCATCTTGGATCACTCTAGTCTTATTCATACTTAAGAAAGATGGTTCCCTTAGGATGTGTATTGATTACCATCAGTTAATCTAGGTCACCATAAATAACAAGTATCCCTCTCAAAGAATTGATGATATGTTCAACAAACTTCAGGGTGTCACTTGCTTCTATAAAGATAGACCTCAGATCCTATTATCATCTGTTGAATGTGAGAGAAAGTGATATCTCGACACAGATTTTTTATCCTGTTATGGTCATCATGAGTTCTTTGTCATGTCTTTTGGTTTGACTAACGCTCTTGCAACATTCATGTATCTGATGAACTTAGTATTTAAGAAGCATCTTGACGTGCTTGTTATAATGTTCATCGATGACATGAGGGATCTACTTGAGGAATGAGAAAGATTATGCATGTAATTTCATAATAGTCCCTCAAACACTCATGGATTGAGAGTTATATGCCAAGTTCTTGAATTGCGAATTTTCACTCGAATTCGTGGAATTTTTTCGCCACAGTGTCTGGCGAAGGAATTTGAGTCGACGGTAAAAAAGTTGAAGCAGTGCCGAATTTGTCCAAACCCACCTCCTCGACAGTCATAAAGAGTTTCTCTGGTTTGGCTGGTTAACACTGAATGTTTGTCTAGGAGTTTTCATTTATTTAATCCCCACTGACCATTTTACACAGAAAAAACATAAGTTTCAATGGTCTCAGGCTTGTGAGAACAACTTTCAGGAATTGAAAACTCGGTTGACTATTTCTTTAGTGTTAATCCTAACAAAGGGTACAAGGGTTATGTTGTTTATTGTGATGCATCCCTAGTTTATCTTGGTTGTGTATTAATGTAGAATGGTAATTTTATAGCTTATGCTTCCGGACAGTTTAAAAGCTAGGAGAGGAATTCCCCGACTAAAGATCTCGAGTTTGGGGCACTTGTATTTTATCTCAAGATATGGAGTAATTATCGCAATGGCACGCATACAGATGTGTTCATCAACTAAAAAAAGTCTTGGTTATGTCTATAGTTAAAAGAAGTTGAACCGCAAACAATGGAGGTGACTAGAGTTACTTAAGGATTGTGATAAGAGTATTTTGTATCATCCGGGCAAGCCTAATGTTGTTGTTGATGCCCTAATTAGGCTGTTCATGGGGAGTACTACTCATATTGACGAAAGAAAGAAATAGTTGGTAAAGAAAGTGCATAGACTTCCTCGTTCGGGAGTTCTTTTGTTAGACTCTAGTGAATGTGGAATCGTTATAATACATGGGGTTGAATCATCCTTAGTTATGGAAGTGAAAGAGATGCAAGACAAAGACTCCATCCTACTTAAGCTTAAAGAAAATGTTGATAAGCATAAGATGATGACTTTTGAATGATGGGGAAATGGTATTTTGAGGTATTAAGGTAGGTTGTGTGTTCCAAAGGTAGATGATCTCTACAAGAGAATCATGGGAGAAGCTCATAGTTCCAAATACTTTATTTATCCTGGTTCTACGAAGATGTAACCTGAATTAATGAGAAGTCTATTGGTTGAAGGTATGAAGAGGTATATTGCAGATTTTGTTGTTAAGTTCCTGAATGGCCAACAAGTCAAGGTTGAACATAAAAGACAATGTGGTGTGGCTCAGAACATAGCTCTTCTGGATCAAAAGTGGGAGATGATTACTATGGACTTCTTGACTGGCTTGCTAGGATCTCGGAGGCAACGTAATTCAATTTGGGTGATTGTTGATTATATGACAAAATCAATCCATTTCTTACTGGTAAACATTACAAATCAAGAAGAAGATTATGCATGTTTGTACATCTATGATATAATACGACTCCATGGAGTTTCCTTGTCCATCATTTCAAATAGGGGAACTCGGTTCACCAAAATGTTTTTGAAGTCATTTTAGAAAGATTTGGGTTCGAAGGTAAACCTTAGTACTGGTTTTCATCCCCGATCAGATGGTCATGGGAAGCGCACAATTCATACCCTACAGGATATGTTGAGAGAATGAGTCATGGATTACAAAGGTAATTGGGATGATCACTTTCCTCTAATAGAGTTTGCTTACCACAACATTTATTACTCTAGTATCGAAATGGCTCCTTATGAGGATCTTTATGGGCGAAGGTGTAGATCTCCTATCAGACGGTTTGAGATTTGTTAAGCTGAGTTGATACGGTTGGAATTGGTTCATCAAGTCATGGAGAAGGTGAATACTATTTAAGAGGGGTTGAAAACAACACAAAGTCGTTAGAAATCTTATACAGACGTTAGAAAGAGAGATTTAGAGTTTGAGGTTAATGATTGGGTCTATTTGAAGGTTTCACCAATGAAGGGTGTTACGAGGTTTGATGAGAAATGGAAGCTTTGGGGGGGGGGGGGGGGGG
>JAKRZT010003906.1:0-70051 GCA_029582215.1 Solanum sparsipilum
TTAAAAGGTACTACCCATGAATTGTCAAGAAGTTGTTTTCTAACCTCGACATGCTTGCCTGTATTTCTTCTTCTATAGATTGCATATGAGTTTTTTCCTTTTGTTGTTTTGTCAGCAAAATTCTTTGGGTACCTGAATTTGCAAAATCCTTTTTTCTTCATACATGAATTTGTAGGATTTAAATAACCACAAGGACCATGCATCATATGTTTTTTAACAAGTTTATGTAAGTAAGGACTTTCATTTATATCAGGAAGCTCAGCAGAAACAACTTGATCATATGATTCGGGAGTAATTAATTTGAAATCATCATTAAGAATTAGAAGAAAATGAGCATGTGGAAGGCCTCGTTTTTGAAACTCAATAGTGTACATAAATGCAACAACTTTTCCAAATATATTTTTTTTAATATATCTGTTTTTAGCTCTTCAACTTTTGCTTTGAATACTCGGCAAATCAAATCAGGTCTATTTTGAGCTTCATCCGTTGACAGTAAATATTCTTCTATTTCTGGCCAAGAAGGATTACAAGTCATAGTCAAAAATCTATCAGGTTTTCCAAAATGTTGAACTAACGTAATAGCATCCATATAACGTTGACGCATATCTCTAGGACCTCCTGTAAAGCTTACAGGAAGAAATGTTTGTTTTCCTACTTTTGAAGCATCTCTGTCACCATGTCTATGAAAATCAATAAGCCCTTGTAATGGATCAGTCCGAAATAAATCCTGATTACACGAGACAAAATCTAGCCTTTGAGTTTCAATTTTTATGAACTCATCAACTGAGTATTGTTGGAAAAGTCTTCCTGAATGTAATACTCCATTTATTTCATTATCTCTCATTTGAAATTTATAACAATAGTATTCACGACAAGAGATGTCATCTCTTTTTCGTTTTCCTTTTTGTAGTACTTTAGCTTCTATATCAAGCAGTCCCTCAATAGAACACATATTTGATAAACTTGGAAGTTGTTCATTTTCACATTGAGATCGAATTTTTTTCTTGCAAATCTGTTCAACTCTTTTAATTCCACAATGCCAACCATTTTGACCATAGGGAAATAACAATGGATACTGTAAAGGATCATAGCAACCATAGTAATAATTGACTAATTGATTGGTGTTGCTACAAGGATAAATTTGAATATGTGGTGTAGAGCTACTATTGTTTGGTTGTTGGTCTAACCATATTGCCGCCACTTCTGAAATTGTCGGTAGGTTATAAACTTGTTGATTTAATATAGAGTCACAATTGAGTGCAATATACAAGTTTGGTACTTTCGAAACTTGCATTAGAGATTTTAGAAAGATACAGTAAGGATTTATCTTTAATATATTCATTAATTTTTGAACAACTGATTGATCAGCATTACTGGAAGAAGCCATACGATTCAACATTTCAGTATCATCATCATAAATATATAATTGTAGATTTCTTGGTTGTTGATTTGAAGGTAATACATTATCAATGAAATGATACATTTGTCCTTGAACTCTAAAGGTGTATATACCATGATATCTTTTTGCTAGCTCTTTGTCATATTTTACTCCAAGAGAAGTAAATGCAAACATGTTATTGTACATTCTAATGTAGGTACGGAAATGTTTGCATTCAGCAGTGTCTCCTAACAACAGATTTAGTAATTCTGTAGGCATTTCATGTGATGCTAATTTAACGGTGCCATTACTGCAGCAAAATCCTGGTGATTCATACTGAAATCTTTTTGCCCCACAGTATTCACAAGAAGGCATTTTCTTTAAAATGCTTGGATTGTTGGGGAGTTGTTTAATATTGCAACAATATATACTTCTTAACCTATTACCTGTGTAAATTAATTGCAAGGGAGTGGGGTATAAGCTAGAAGAAGAGCTAAGGTGGAGGAACATCTAAGCAAGTCAAGATAACTATAAGTTTTTAGAGAGACAAACCGTTGTTTTTGTCAGTGATTGCCTTTGGATCATATTGTTGATGGGCAAGTGATGCAGAACCTAGATTCAAGATGATTTGAATGAAAATAGAATAAGATTTCTCTTAAATCCTAACTTTTCTGTAAATAGGAAAAGGGAATAAACAAACCTTTGGTAGTCACAGTGATTGCAATTGGGCTGTGTTGTTTAACGGGTGCAGCCGACGTCGAACCTATTGTAGAAACAGTTGTAATGAGGACATTAAAAAAAATTCTCCAGAAAAGTGAATATCAACAGCATTTTACTGTGACATACCTACTTCAAAGATGGATAGGCAACCAATCATATCTTTTGCTTTACCCGATACAACTGCAGAAGTATCAACGCGAGAGGTGTCGCCTACAGCACGAACAATGGTGTTATAACCATCAGTAAATCACAACTACACTTAGTTAGAGATAATATTAGGAAACCTGTTTCAGGGTGAGGCGGTATATCTGTAATAGCAAGACCTTTTTGTCCAGTGAATTGAAGCTGAACAGTAGGTAGTGGAGTGGGAGAACCACCAAGGAGATTTTTGTTCCTCAATTGTTGATATCTTGTCCGTCGTTGAAGAAGAAGTGCTTCTTTTTTATCTGATGAGAGTTGTTTATATATACTGCGTCGCCTATTATTAATAATGGAGGCTCTATCCGTTGAATATTGGCGTGCCTTTTCTTGTGAGGATGACGGTGGAGGGATGACTTTTTTATCCATGGACACAGCTATAACAAGAAACATATGTAATTAGCTAAAAAAATTCGGATTGTAAAATAAGAAGGATATTGTATTAGATAATCAGAGAATGTAAAGAAACTTGTGAAAGCAATATCACGATAGAATAGCAGATTAAGAATTTTCATTCAGTCGTGTTAAACATTATATGTGCACATTTTAATGGCAAAAATGATTCTTAGCCGTTTGTTTCAACGTAAATGCCTTAACTTGACCTGACACATATATTGAAAAGCTCAAAATAAAAATATAGTCTGCACATTGATGGGTTTTGTTAACTATGCAGATTTGGACAAGATTTAATCACCTTTGAATGACCTAAAACTGGCGAACCTTGAGAAGCTGACCTTTAGGTATAATAGGGGGATAGATGCATCACTTTTTCCTGCTGTGTCTTGTTTAAGAGAGACAACAAATGATAAGATACTCTCATTTAACTATGGAGGTTTCAGAGCAGAGATCAAGTTTGTGTTGCAACAGTTGCTTCAGTCTTTGGTTGTTCTGGCAATACTGTAATTAGCAATTGACAAAAGCAACGATCCCTTAACTGCATCTCTAATCTTATATAGTAATACGTTAGCAAAGAAATTGTTACCTAAGAGGAAAACTTTAGCAGTGTTAGCAAGAACAAAATGTGTACTACCAATAATAATTTTGCTTGCGAAATCCAATTTCCTGTAGCGTTGGTTTTCAAGCGGTAATGGTTTGTTTTGCCTTTAAGGTTACGTAGAAAACAATTCTTGTGTTGAGAAAATCTACCACTTTGTTAGAACTGTTTTGCTCTATCTGTTTGTTCCACTAAGTAGTGCAAAGATTCAAATTTTATGAGACTCTTTCTCTTCTATCTTAGGTTCATTTTTCTTATAACTTTTGGTATCCTCTGGAAAAGACTGAAATATTGAAGTACCTATATAATATCTATAAGAAATAGTAAGATTTTTTAGAATTTGAATTTCATAAATCCTTACCTCCTCTGTTTTGGAAATGGAGAATTTTCTGCCAGCATAATGTTTATATTATATTCATCATTCACATGCTAATCTATTAAAGCACTTCCCATTTATGCTAATTAGAGAGCAACACAACATAGAGCCTAGAGGCTGATCACCATAGACTTGCACATTCGGTAAATGTAAGAGCTGAAGTTTAGGAGTTCATTTACAATCCACGACCAACACTATAGATCGAAAATTACAACTAAAGTAACAGTTGAAGCAAAAAGTTCAGTGCATGTGTATAATCAGTTTAAGCTCAGAACAATCCTTTCCTTCCGATAATTTTTCTATGATTTCCTTTTGCTAACATCAAAACTACACATTCAAAATATTTGTAAACCCAGAAGAAACAAAAATTTCATCAAATATCATGGAAAGAAAAGTCCAAGTTACAACAAATGAAATCCACCGGAGAAACAATATCGAGTAGAAGTGGAAAAAGAGAACTCACAAAGTATAGATAGATCAGATAGATCGGTTGAAATAGAAAGCTTGGAAAAAATCTTCAGCAAGATCGACCAAAAAGACTGATGGGAAAGAGGAAATCCGAATTTGGAAGAAGAAAATGAGGAATTTAGAAAGGACAAATCGCTGTTGAAGTCGTAATGGTTGTTAATGCTGTGAAACCCTGTAAATTCAGATAAGAACAAGCACCGCTTGGAGAACCAGAGAAAGGAAAAGACAAATCTACCCTTTGAGGATGACGACGAAGAGCAGCTTCTTGTTAGACTAATAACCTGTAGATTTTGCTTATTTACGGATTTGCCCTTGGTCGTCATTGCTCTTCACTCTTCTATATAATAGAAATAGAAATATGTAAGGGATATTTTAGTCTTCAAACAAATAGTTTTCTGCTTCTGCTTCTTATTTTAGCTTCTTCCCAACAACAGAAAATTGCTTCTACTTCTATTTAAAAACACTTTTGAGGGTTTGCCAAACATTTGATTTTTCAAAAAAAGTATTTTTTTTTCTAAAAAAATATAATACTTTTGGCCTCCCAACAACAATGCCAAACAAGCTCTTAACAAGAGGAAGGATTAGGAGAGAGATTGGATTGATTTGGAGTGAAGGAGTAAATTTGGGAGATAATTAAGTGAGTAAGATTCTATTTTAGTCTATTTTTAAGGAGTAATATATCTTTAATGTATCTTACTCCAAATTTGGGACATAATTTACAAATAGTGCGACAATAGATAATTATTTGAAAGAATAGACTAGAGTAGTAGATATAACATGGATTAAGCCCATACTAAAGACACATCTGCCCAAGTTCATGAATTAAGCCCTACTCTCAAATAAAACAATTTAGGTCTCCCTTTTTTATGAACAAATATTGCCCATATAGTGTTGAATCACACAAACATGAGATCAGATAATGGGAAAAGGAAGTTCACATGAGTGTCCTAGAAGTACACAATGTACCTTCCCTTTTTAACTATATATGTAGTTTCTTTGTCTGAGAAGCATCCTCATAAGAGACTGTCACCTCATCTGGAATGTGCTTCATGTTATCTAGACTAGTTGTTATTGTTGAACAAGTAGGAGAATGCCATGAAACACAAACGAGACTAGGCCGAGACTCGGGCAATTTCATTAACGGCTCATCAGGATTCATAAACACTTGCACCACTTTTCTCATTTTAGGCCGGAGCGTTCTGTCAGGATGTAAACATGCTAATCCAGTGATAAAACACCTTTGAGCTTGTACATTGTCAAATTTCCCATCAAGTGTTTGATCCATACATTCCAATATTGTACCTTTCTCATATGAACTCCATACTTTATCGACCAAGCTATTTTCTTCCATAATCCCTTTTGATCTTCGTCCACATACCACTTCTAATACAACCATTCCAAAACCATAGACATCAGACTCCGGGGTAGCCCTCCCTGTGTAGCTAACTTCTGGTGCTAAGTATCCTGGAGTGCCAGCCACCATTGTTGTAACAAAGTTCTCATTTTGGAGTAATCTTGCTAGCCCAAAATCACCCAAGTGAGCATTATACTCAGTGTCTAGCATCACATTGTTTGGCTTAATGTCTCGATGTACAATAGGATTCCCACATTCTTCATGAAGATACACTAGTGATGATGCTAGTCCTGATAGAATCTTGAATCTGGTGTCCCAATCAAGAAATATCTTGCCGATGTATTTATCAAGGCTTCCATTAGGCATGTACTCATACACTAACAGGAGTTTCTCTCCGTCATGGCACCAGCCTAGTAGCTGCAACAAGTTTTTGTGCTTTAGGCGCCCAATTGTACATATTTCAGCCAAGTACTCCTTCTCACCTGGTATTATAAATACTTCTAGGTAATCTGAAATTTTAATGATAGTGTATATGCCACACAACCACTTATACTTAAGGGAACTTTAAATGGAAAACATACCTTGCTTAGATGTCGCGTTGATTTGTTTAACCGCTACAGTTGTAGGAGAATCATAAAACATCCCCTTGTAAACACTTCCAAAGCCTCCAGTTCCCAATAGGTTATCTTTGCTGAAGCCTTTAGTAGCCTTGGAGAGTTTCTGGTAAGTAAAAACCTGTGGACCACTAGCTGCAGTTCTTGTTAGCATTTCAATGTCCTCTTTAATCTGAAATCTTTCTTTTCTATCCTTACGAGCTGTAATGAGAAACGATACAACCACAACCAATGAGACAATCGCAATAGGAGTAGCAACCAGCAGAGCAATATTTTCCTTGTCTGGATCAATGCCATACTTGGGAGATCCTTCTGGCAATTCAAATAATGTGAAATTCCAGTTAAGAACATGATGTACCTCTGAGAAATAGGCAGTGGAAGCTGAAAATCCAACATAAGCATTTCGCGGAACTGTTTCTTGCATGATTATATCTTGTCTTAAAAAGTTCACTAGAGGTTGCCCTGCATATGCTACAGATATTTCAAGAACTTTAGTCCATCCATCATAATCAATCTTTATTGTAATATTTCTTCCACTCCTTAGATCAATTCCAACATCATTTAAACTTTTAACTGCAACAGGACTCTCCATACTTGTAGTTACAACAGCAACATGGTTTCCATCAATTTCGTGTTCGTTTCTATAGGTATCAAACTCCACAGCAAGCTGATCAAGTGTGCCTCCTGCATTTTAAAAGAAGAAACTTTTTAAGTGATGGATCAAGAACTGAATAACTTCATTTGTAGGAGCTAGCTAACCTTGAGTTGACGGATCAAGAATTCCAATAAACGAGCCATAACTATCCGGTGGGGAGGGCTTATCGTCTTGTGCTAGGAGGAACGCCATTCCATCACCAGTAATCAATTGATGTGTCGAAATCCTTATAGTGAATATGGTGGAAAAAGTAGCAGGCCACACAGGTATTGAGTGACTGAACAAGACTCTTCCAACTTTGTTGGAATTGTTCTGTGGCTGATCAGGTGTGAGATTAAGTGTTCCATTGGCTGCAGTGACTGATCCCCAGCAAGTTAAATTGCTGTAACTTCCAACATCAAATGAAGGAAATGAAAAGTTGTGGCATTCCACAAATAGAATTGATAATTGATAAACCAAGACAAGAAGGATTAGAAGCCTTAACATAGTTACACAATTAGTATGTTCACAATTTTAAAGGATATTTATTTATATAGGCACAGGACTAAAAACAATTAGTGTAGAGTTCTCTACTTTGTCTATTTGACTCTGCTATGTTGCCTCCTATTTTGTGTCGCAGAGATTCACATTTTTGTCTTGAATCTCATAAAGATGGATAAACACAAAATAGGATTCAAGATATTGCAAGACACTAGAAGATTAGCCTGTTTTTTTATTTTCAAAAAATCATCTCATAATTAGGGCATAGAATTGAACTCACACATATTACGGAGGAAAAGTTACCAATGTTTACTATTTTTCCATCTTGTTTATCAAACATGACTGAAGTATACACTTCATAGACAATCGGTTGTATATGGTTTGTATATATTGTGTTTATGTATGCATAGGTAATGTATATTGCATGTATAGGTATGTAAATTGTATGTACATATGTCTTGAGTCTTAGGCATATTTGTCTAAATTTGTTTTGCTCAAATTTTAACAAATTAACACTCAAGTCTATTCTAATCAAATAATCTCAAATTTGAAACATAAATTTTTAAATATCATAAAAAAACAATATTTGATCATCAATTTGTCATAATAACAACAAATTTAACAAACCCATTTAACATCGATGAAACATATGTTAATGTTGACTAGTTTCAGGCATCTGTCTCTTAATTTTTTTGCAAGAAAATAATAATTTTATTTTTCAAATTTGAACACTCAAATGTACTCCAAATAAGTTCAAATTTGAAATATTTGTTCCATGTATCATAAAGAACAAATCTCAACCGTCAATTCATCAAAATAAGAACAAATCTAATAAATTCATTTAACATCATTTTAATTTTCCAAGTATGGGTGAGTTTCAATCATACGCGAATGAGATACACCATAAAATTGGTTAAAGTTTCACGCGTGTGCATGTAAAATATTTTAAACAAAATAATAAATTTACTTATTCAAATTTCAAACACTCAAATTTTCTTTAAATAATAATCTTAAATTTAAAACGTATGTTTTATGTATCATAAAGAATAAATCTCAAATATCAAATTATCATATAACAACACATCTATCAAACTCGTTTAATTTTTTCATTTATGACAATGCTAATTCATATAGAAATGAGAGGCACGTTAAAATTTGGGCAAAGTTTCAAGCATGCGCGTCTGACTTTTTTCAAGAAAAGAATAATTATATTTCTAAATTTGAATACTTAAATTTACTCTAAATAAGCTCAAATTTGAAATATAAGTTTCATGTATTATAAAGAAAACCTTTCAACCATCAATTTGCCAAAATAACAATAAATCTAACAAACCTGTTTAACATCCTTTTAATTTTTTTTTAATGTATGTTTGCGATCAATCATACATGATTGAAGCATATGTTAAAATTGGTTAAAATTTCGCACACGTGTGTCTGAATACAAGAGCAAAAGAAGTAAAAAGAGAAACATATGATTTTGCCCTAAAGTTTCCAAGTATTGGATATTCGTGCAGTAAAAAAATATAGCTAGTATTACTTAAATGGTGCAACCAAATTAGGACACCCAATAAACTTTTTACTACATTGTGTACATATTTTATAATTTAGAAGGTCCAAAAACATTGGACTATAATTTTCTCTATTATTATGTATGTGAATTATTATTTTACCATTCGAGTATATGCCTTGGATAGTTCTTATCACCATTTCACTTGGGAGAAGTAATTAAGGGTGACAAAAAAGTTTCAAAACTAAGAAAAAATGATACAAATCTTAATTATTGAGTAGAGTTGACAATTTTAAGTTTGATGTTAATGACATTAATTTTAAAACTCTCAAGTTTTATTATTTACACAAAGCCCTGCCTTCCTCTCCCCACCTCTCTCCCCCATCCCTACCCCTTTTGCCGCCGTCTCCGCCCCTTCTGCCGCCATCACCATCACCACCATCTTCTCCTCCGCTACTACCACCACCACCTCCTCCTCTTACTCAACACTCCCCACCAATGCTGCAACAACCACCTCCTCTTCCTTCACCGTCATCACCATCACCACCACCTCCTCCTCCGCAAAAACCACCATCTCCTTCATCGGCTCCTCATCCAACAATTGCTGCACCAATTTAAACAACTACTGAAGTGTTGTAACAACTTAGTAGATTGTCATTGCGTAGTGTTCCTCTTTTTGAGGATACAAAAAAGGAGTTAGTTGGTGATGTTTCATAGACTATCTCATTTGTGAGTTCGTTTGGTTGATTCAGAGGATGGCGGTATTATTGTGCAAAATGGTTCAGAATCGTGTCTTGTGTCAAATGTTAAGGAAAAACAAGACAATGATCCTCTCTGGTTGAATTGAAGAAAGCAATTTCAGAAAGAGCTATTATGGCTTATTCCCAAGGGGGATATGGTGTGCTTCGTTACCAAGCTCACTTGTGTGTTCTGAATGTTGATGAGTTGAGGCAACAAATTTTATCATAATCTCATAGTTCTCGACATTCTATTCACCTAGGGGCCACCAAGATGTACCATAATCTATGGAAAGTCTATTGGTGGAATGCGATGAAGAAGAATATTATGGAATTTATGAATAAGTGTCCAAATTACCAACATGTGAAAGTTGAGCATCAGAAACTGAGAGGTATGGCTCAAGATATTAACATTCCTACTTGGAAGTGGGATGATTTGAATATGAACTTTATTACAAGTTTACCTTAGACTCATTGAAGCATGATTTTATTTGGATTGTTGTGGACCAAATGACTAAGTTAGCGCATTTTATTCCTATAAAGACCTCATATTCAACCGAAGATTATGCTAGGCTCTATATTCGGGAGATGGCTAAGTTGCACAAGGTGCCCTTATCCATCATTTTAGACAGAGGTACCTAGTTCACCTTTCAGTTTTAGAGATCTTTTTCAGAAAGGACTTGAGACTGATGGTTAGGATGAATGGACTATTCAAACTTTGGAGGATATGTTAATAGCTTGTGTGATTGACTTTGAAGGTAACTGGATGACCATTTTTTTCCTTTGATTGAGTTTGCTTATAATAATAGTTATCACTTAAGTATTAAGTGGACTCCATTTAAGGCTCTATATGGATGTAGGTCTCTTATTGGTTGGTTTGAAGTTGTCGAGATTGCCTTGATAGGCCCTGGTTAGTTCATGAGGCTATGGAGAAAGTTTGATTTATAAGGGATACATTGAGAACAACTCATAGTCGACAAAAATCTTATGCAGATGTGAGAAGGAAAGAGTTAGAAATCATTGTTTATGATTGGGTTTACATGAAAGTCTCACCTATGAAAGGTGTGATAACATTTGAGAAGAAAAAAAAAGCTCAGTCTCTCTTATGTAGGCCATATCAGATTTTGAAGTGTTTCAGGAAGGTAGCTTATGAGTTGGATTTACCTTTAAACTTAGCATCAATCCATCCCGTGTTCCGTGTTTCCTTGTTGAAAAAATGTATTGGTGATCCTACTTCAGTGTTGCCATTAGAGAGTGTTGGCGTGAAGGAAAGTCTCTCTTATGAAGAGGTTCTGATTGAGATTCTAAACCGTCAAATCTGGAAGTTAAGAAATAAAAAAGGTGCTTTCGTGAAAGCCATTTGGAGGAATCAGTTAGTTGAAGGTGCTACTTGGGAGGCCGTAGCTGATATGCTATCCAAGTGCCCCCATATCTTTCCCTCCGATCAAGTTTCAGTCAAAGGTATTAGTTCCTCCCATGTACTCTTTAGAATTCATTTGTTTCAGCTATTCACTTGATTCCATATGTATGCATGTTCATGAAATCAGTTTTTAACTTCATGTGTTGGCCCAAAGTTGATTACTCCCTAGTTGTACACATTCTTATGTGTTTTGCATTAATGTTAGGTTGTTAGATCTCTTCTCTACTCTATTCTTTCTAAGTTAAATCTCATTCGAGGATGAATCTTTCAAAGGATAAGATATTGTAACACCTCGGAAGTGCAAAAGGTAACTTGGAAATTTAAAAGTTTAAGAAAGTTGATGGTGCAAGGTTTCACGAGTTTCATGTACGAGCCATACATGGAACCACGGATCATGGAACCTAATCCGGGATGTAAGCCTTGGAAATTTGGAAAATGTCAAAGTCTCTAACCTCAACACACAAACAAACATGACAAATAATGGTTTGGTCCATGGATTATGGTTCAGTCTTGTGGTTTTAATCTTCAGAAATATGGTATTCCAGTAATAAGAATTCTATGAGGAAGTGTACGGGTCAGACATGGGCATACAACTCATGGATCATGGTTCGTAGTTCAACGTCAGAAACTTGGTTTTCAAAACCTGGGTTCTATGGATGGCATGTACGGGTCATGTAAGGTTTGATGGGTCATGGATCTCAATTTTTGGTTTTTCATCAGAGATTTGAACTTTCAGGAAAATGATTCATGAAGAGCCAGTACGATTCGTAATTAATTATACATATTGTAGATGGAGTGGTAGAGTTGATCCAACAATTATTTCTCAGGTCATTCAAGTATTTTTCTGATCTTTTAATTCTTATACTATTAACATTTTAGGCGTATTTTAAAGATCTTAATAGGTTCATAAGACCCTAACCTCCCCATTCTCTCTCATCCTCTCAAACTCCAAAATTACTCTCTCAAGTCTTCTTCCACAAGCAAGCTAGGATTTCAAGGATTTTGAAGCAGGGCTTCATCAAGGTACGAGAGAAATTCATAAATGGGTTTATCTTCACCTATTGAGTTCCAAAGAAACCTCAGTTTCTACTTTATGATTCTTGCCCAATTATAGGGTTTTACTGATTTTCTTATGATTTCAATTAATTTCAAGTTTACTAATTATCATTGACCTTCTTATGCATGATTTGATCATATTTCACTGTTTTCAATGATATTTTCATGAACCCATGCCATGCAATTATTTTATGATATGATTCAATCTATGTTGATATGCATGCATTATGTTATGAAAGATTTTATGAATCAAGGATGCTTTCGAATAAAGTATCAATTAGTTTTTATGAAAATATAGGGTTACCGATTGTAGTACCTCCCATTATGAATGAACGACATGATTTAGATACTTCCAATTAAAGTACTTATTATTATGAAAAGACTATCATAATTTAGTGTCACGACCCAAGGGCACCTCCTAGACGTAACATGGCATACAAGACCTCGAGAGGCCTCATATAAGCCACTTAGAATTCATAGTCAAGATAATAGAAAATCGATAAGATTTAAAAAAATTTCAACACAATCAAAGTTTTATAAAACGAAGCGGAAGTATAATACACTTGTCTCAAACCATCTAATACAATAGATTCTCGGGACACAGCTCGTACAACAATGTTCAAACTAAAATGAAAAGAACATAAGAAAAGTAATGTCCAAATCCTCAGATGCTATGAGGACTCACCAATCTTCAACTTTGCCTCTACTATGGATCCTAGCCACGGGAATGAGAGTCCGGAACGCCAGACCTTACATTTGGATAAGAAATGTAGGAAAGATTTTTGTACAAAAATGTACTAAATATGATAACTTTCATAAACACAACATATACATAAGAGTTAGACAACATCAATCATAAAACATAATCAATGCACATAATAGATCATTTCAACATATAAAGAGTACTTCTTGAAGTAACCTCAATTCATACTTAGCAAAGAGATGGGTGATCTATCACTAGTATTACTCATCATAGAAGGCAAACTAAAGCAACAATCAAAGCTCATAACCTATCATAACATATCCTAACTTATCATTTAAAGACATGGGGAATCACCTCTTGCCTTACTATAAAGGAACATGGGTAATCACCTCTTGCCCTTCTTACTTTGGGACCATGGGTAGTCGCCTGTTGTCCAACATACCTTAGGATCATAGGTATTCGCCTGTAGTCCTTTCATGATGTGACATGAGTGTTTGCCTCTTGTCTTTCTATCATATGACATGGGTACTCACATCTTGTATTTTACTTAGGATCATGTGTATTCTCCTCTAGTCCGACTCTAAGGAATATGAGTAATCGCCTCATATTCTTCTCATTAGAGGTGATGGGTAATCACCTCCTGCCTCATCTCTATTTAATAGTTCCTAAGATTAGATTCATTTTAGGTGAGCAATCCTTTCAACCTAGAATCATTCAATGTGAGAAAACCTTTCACATTCATACATAAGAAAATCATGTGGGAAAATCCCTTCCACAACAATCACATCAATAATCAACAATTCATAACATATGCTTCACTTTCAAAGCAATTGATATCATAATAATCACATATGCTTCAATCTCAAAGCAATTTATAATGTACCTTATTTATCCTATAAGAATACACATAAATCCATAAATTCTCCTTTCATAGAGTAAAACCCATTTACATCAACTCCATCCTATAAACATGGGTACATGTAAATTCATCCTAAAAATATGTAATCATCTCAATTCATGCTTAATAAATCATAATTCAATCAATTGAATCAACATTCATAAAGACCCATAACTTAGGAGAAAACCCTAACTCAAATTGGGGAATTTCTACTTTTCAATTGGGAAAACTTAGGGCTCCATGGATGCAAGGATTACATGGATGAAAAATTATCATACCTTTCTATAAAAGCCCAATAATAATTGGAGAATGGAGACTTGACCTTATGCTCTAGCTTCAACTGTCACGACCCAGGGGTACACCTTTGATGTAACTGGGCGTACTTGACCCTAAAAGGGTCTCATACAAGCCACTTAGCATATCATAACATAAGAAAAAAGGAATGATGCAAAATTTAAAACTTTATCCATCAATCGAAGTCTTTTATAAAAGCAAGCGAAAGTCTAGACTCATCTCAATTAGCCATCTAATACAACATTTGAATCAAATAGGGACACATCCCTTACAACATAGTTCAAAAATGAAATAACTAGAAAGAAACTACAAATGACTCATACGTCCTCGAATCTTGAGGACTAACCAACTAGCAAGGAGAATAGTCGATCCAAGTTTTGACCAAATGAAGATCACCTCAAACACCGGACCCTACACTTGTGGAAAAATGTAGGAAAATATGGGTTAGTACAAAAATGCACTAAGTATGATAGCCATGCATAAAAACCTTGAAAACATGGTAAAAAGGACATTTTGGTTGAAAACCATGCTATATGCCAAGTTTGAGAATCATCATGAACATTAGTATAAAAGCATAAGTCATAAGCATATTTAACATATAGATCATCATAGCATAATAGAACCATCTCATAAGTAACCCTAAGTTATACTTGTGCAATGCATATATAAAGATCCCATAATCCCATCTATATTAAGTACCACTCTTAGGCCACCATAAACATACTTACCATTCTTGATTTCATCATTTGTTCATACTCATAGACAAGGAAACCTTCACATTTACTAAGTCATATCAAGGAAATCAACTCATAGCAACAATCCACATTAAGCATACTTTATTACAAATAGCCTTTATATCAACATACTTAGTAGCATCGTCATAAGTATATTCATTTTATAAAATATTATAACATAAAGAAACACACCATGACTACTCTCAAAGCCTACTTGTGCAATGCATGGATGAAGTCCCATACCTCCACCCACACTAAGTAGTGCATTATTGAGAAGCCATAGTTCATAATCATTGATCGTGGGGGTAAGCCTTAACCGACATAGACCATGTGAGCAAATCATGGAATTTGGTGTCTCCCACACCGAAAAGAGTTGGTCTACTTGCCTAAGGTAGAACCGGTAGCATTTAGCTTAGGTGGATCCACTAGCTAATAACCTATGTGGGCACATAGTTTATGGGATAAGAAGATTGCTACTAGATACCTCGCCTCAACTCACGTATGGGCATCCATCTCAAGAGAATGCTACTAGAAACCCCACCTCAAATCACATATGAGCTTTCATCTCTATCAATATCCACTTGGTGCTTAGCATTATTCCCCGCATAGTACTTAACATTTCATTACTTGAGTTCTTTATTATGGGAGAAATCAGATATGGAGATTGCTACTACATACCCCGCCTCAACTAACGTATGGGCATCCATCTCAACCCAACATCAATAATAAGATAGCTCATAGATTCAATAGGCAAGAATAACCTTTCAACCTAAGAATCCCCATATTGTGAGAAAACCTTTCACAACATGTCATCATCATTCATAAGTGTATAATTGAGAATAACCTTTCAATCAAGAAAACATCAAAACATAATCATAGAAACTTCATTCATACTTCATTCATAAGTGTGTGTGTGAGAATATCCTTTCAAAAACACCACCATTTCATCATAGTCATAATCACATTACTCTCAACGTGTTCATAAAACATATACATAAATCTCATAATCATGCATAATTCTCCTAAATTGCACTTCAAGGACCATAGATCATTATTCATCAACACATCTAGAATTACTACATTAGACATGGATAATAACATAATTCAATTAATCAATTCATTTCATTCATAATTCTATAACATTCTACTAACAACAATCAATACCCACACTTTAAGATCATATTTGAGAAAATAGGGTAATTCATGGATTCTTGAGGAATTCAACTTAAAATCATATAAAATCATCAATATATCCATAAACAAACATAATTCAATCATATAAAATGAATTTGAAAGGAATCCATGAGATTGAAGTCAAACCTTAACTTTTGGGTTTTCTAGTTTTGAAATTGGGGGTTTTGAAGGGGCTCTATGGGTGAAGGCTACCCATAGATGAAGAGCTACCATACATTATTGAATATTTCCCACGAATATGAGGAGAAAAATCTTGTTTCTTCAAGCCCTAGCTTCAACTTTCCTCTTCTTCTTCCTTGGAGTTCTAGAGAGAGAAATTTTGGAGAAGATGAACTCTTTTGGGTTTTTGGGAATAATGAAGTGAATGGGTTGGTTGATGACTTAAAATGGCTTATATAGGTGTATAAAAACAGTACAAAATGACCTCATTTAATAACTACCTAATTAGAAATTTACTAAAGAACCCCTCACTAGGCTGCCCCTTCCTAGGTACCACGCCCAGGCTCCCGACTCGTCGAAGGGACCACGTCTCGTGGTGGTGCCCGTGGTCCCTTGACCAGTATCCTCCTTAACCTTGGAAAGCCCCCATGAGGTTAAAACGAGCCTTCCCACGGTCCGTGGTCTTCACCACGAGCCGTGAAGTGGATCGTGAATGGGAGCCTTTCTTGGGGCAGCTTTGTGAGCTCACTGCCTCACCAACCACGGGTGGCACCACGACTCGTGGTGGCCACCACGGGTCGTGAAGGCCCTCGTGGTCATGGTGGGAAGTGGCTAGGCACATTTTGGAAGCCTTGGCCCCCTTGCCATGGCCCCTACCCAATTCCTTTGGCCCTTTCCTCACTCTTAACGTTAACCATCACGTTTAGGCTCTAGTTTAATCACTAAATTCTAGGGTGTTACATTATCTCCCTCTTGGGAACATTTATCCTCGAATGTCGATCTAGACACCTTACAAAATTAAAGACTCAAGACTAGCAGCCCATCATGCATGAAATATCACAATAATGCACCATTTAAAGGAGGAAACATCAACTCCATCTCAACATACTCAATGCAACACAAGGAAGTAAGAACTACACCTAACAACCCAATATGCATGAAACCTTCACCATTTCACATATTCGTAGGAGGAAGTACCTTCTCCAACTCAAAGCATGCTCAACTTAATAACATGAATCAAATTATGCAATTACTCTCAAAAGCATATTAAAGCATGTTTGATAATTCATCTCATGAAGTCTAATATGCAATTCATACTAAATGCACAACAACACGAGGAACACTTAAATCATAAAAAAAAACTCATTTTTTTACTAATCATGAATTTCTCAAGAACATGCATAACATAAGGAGATCATGGACGCACATAAATCACACATGACTCCAAAACATAAAACAAGCCAAGAGGAACTCTTTGTCTTAAGCTAGAATAGGAATAGAAGAAAGAGATGAGGATATAAGGACACTCAACCACTTTGCTATCTAAGCACATCATCTCCCCCTTGGGATAAAGCCCCTTACTTAAAACCTCAAGTACCACTTCTTTCAAGAAATCTTAAGCATAGCCAAACACTCATAATAACCTTACCGGGTTCTAATATCAATATCCTAAAACAACAATAAAGCCCATTCATGCTAAAGACAACATCAAGGTCTAGCATATCAAATCTATGAAGTCACAAAAGACAAGCAACACCGGAATCTAAATAAGCATAAAACACATACCGGGAGTAACATTCAGAGGACTCTCTTACTTATATCTAGCTTGGGGAGCACTAGTACCCGAACCACTAAGAGAAGCTTCCTTGGCCTCTATCCCTTTTGCTGTAAGCACCGGGCAATCCCTTATTTTGTGGCCACTCTTACCACAACCATATCAACCTTTCATACCGGCCAAACATTTACCCTTATGTCTTTTGCCACACCTAGCACAAGTAGGAAATATGGGTCTACTATCCTTGCCTTGAGACTTAGGGTTAGACACCCTTTCTTCAATAAATCTTGGGGAAATCCTAGGAGGACCTTTCAAGAGAAGATTTACTCTCACCAATCCTAAACCTCCTTTTATCCCTCAAACTTTCTTCAATCTTTTCTTTTCAATCCCTTGAGCACGAATCACAAGACGATCAATATTCATATCATTCTCAAGCATAACCATACGACATTCTTTTGCTATGAAGTTGGTCATGCCCGACACAAACTTACTTATTATCAACCTATGGTCGTCTAATATAGGTGGAGAATATCTTGACAACCTAGTGAACATTCAAGCATATTTCTCAACACTCATCCTACCTTGCCAAAGGTTAATAAATGCAAGTATCTTAGCTTCTCTCATCACTAAATGACAAAACTTATCAAGAAACCCATTCTTAAACCTTTCCCATTCCATGGGGCTCTCTTCTACCGGCCTCACTTCCTTCCATTGACTAAACCATATTTGAGCAACATCTTTCAATTGGTAAGCGACCAATTCTGCCTTCTCTACCGGAGTCACTCCCACAAAGTCCAACACCTTAGAGACCTCATCTATAAACTCTTGAGGATCTTCCTCCATCTTTGACCCATAAAATTCTAGAGTTTCTATTCTGGCTTGAGTCAATAATTGAAAGCTATATCTAATCTTCTCATTAGTAATTAAGTCAACCGAAACTTGAGGAGCTTGAGGAGGAGCTCCTTGATCAACGTTGTCTCCTTAAAATCCACCAGTGAAAGATCCTTGAGTAGTCATGTCCTGTAGAGCACCGGGTAAGGATTAGAAGAAGGACCTTATAGAGTTAAACTCTATAGTACGACTAAAGAGTAATGAAAGAAGTGTAGTTTCCTAAACATCTTATAGCATCTCATTCATAAATATGGCGCGCTTCACACTATGAACAAGACTCTACTAGATGTGGCTTAACAAACATCATCCTAGAATCATTCTAAACCTTATGCTCTGATTACCAAGTTTGTCACGACCCAGGGGTACACCCTAGATGTAACATGGCGTACGTGATCCCGAAAAGGTCTCATAAAAGCCACATAACATATCATAACATACGATAAAAGAAATGATGTGGAATTTAAAACTTTATCCATACAATCGAAGTCTTTTATAAAATCAAGCGAAAGTCTAGGCTCATCTAAATTAGCCATCTAATACAATCTTTGAATCAAATATGGACACAACCCTTACAATATAGTTTGAAAATGTAATAACTAGAAAGGAGCTACAAATGACTCATACGTCCTCGAATGTTAAGGACTCACCAACTAGCAAGGAAAATAGTCGATCCAAGCTTTGAACAAATGAAGATCATCTCAAACATCAGACCCTACACTTGTGGAAAAATGTAGGAAAATATGGGTTAGTACAAAAATGCACTAAGTATGATAGCCATGCATAAAAACCTTGAAAACATGCTAAAAAGTACATTTTAGTTGAAAGCCATGCTATATTCCAAGTTTGAGAATCGTCATGAACATTAGTGTAAAAGAATAAGTCATAAACATATTCAACATATAGATCATCATAGCATAATAGAACCATCTCATAAGTAACCCTAAGTTATACTTGTGCAATGCATAGATAAAGATCCCATAATCCCATCTATATTAAGTACCACTCTTAGGCCACCATAAACATACTTACCATTCTTGATTTCATCCTTTGTTCATACTCATAGACAAGGAAACCTTCACATTTACTAAGTCATATCAAGGAAAGCAACTCATAGCAACAATCCACATTAAGCATACTTTATTACAAATAGACTTCATATCAACATACTTAGTAGCATCGTCATAAGCATATTCATTTCATAAAATATTATAACATAAAGGAACACACCATGACTACTCTCAAAGCCTACTTGTGCAATGCATAGATGAAGTCCCATACCTCCACCCACACTAAGTAGTGCATTCTTGAGAAGCCATAGTTCATAATCATTGATCGTGGGGGTAAGCCTTAACCGACATAGACCATGTGAGCAAATAATGGAATCTGGTGTCCCCACACCGAAAAGAGTTGGTCTACTTGCCTAAGGTAGAACCGGTAGCATTTAGCTTAGGTGGATCCACTGGCTAATAATCTATGTGGGCACATAGTTTATGGGATAAGAAGATTACTACTAGATACCCCACCTCAACTCACGTATGGGTATCCATCTCAAGAGATTTCTACTAGAAACCCCACCTCAAATCACGTATGAGCTTTCATCTCTATCAATATCCACTTGGTGCTTAGCATTATTCCCCACATAGTACTTAACATTTCATTACTTGAGTTCTTTATTATGGGAGAAATCGGATATGGAGATTGCTACTAGATACCCCGCCTCAACTCACGTATGGGTATTCATCTCAACCCAACATCATTCATTAGATAGCTCATAGATTCAATAGGTAAGAATAGCCTTTCAACCTAAGAATCTCCATATTGTGAGAAAACCTTTCACAACATGTCATCATCATTCATAAGTGTATAATTGAGAATAGCCTTTCAATCAAGAAAACATCATTATCGTAATCATAGAAACTTTATTCATACTTCATTCATACGCATGTGTGTGAGAGAATAGCCTTTCAACAACACCACCATTTCATCATAGTCATAATCACATTATTCTTAACGTGTTCATAAAACATATACATAAATCTCATAATCATGCATAATTCTCATAAATTGCCCTTCAAGGACCATAGATCATGATTCATCAACACATCTAGAATTGCTACATTAGACATGGATAATAACATAATTCAAGTAATCAATTTATTACATTCATAATTCTGTAACATTCTACTAACATCAATCAATACCCACACTTTAAGATCATATTTGAGAAAATAGGGTAATTCATGGATTCTTGAGGAATTCAACTTAAAATCATATAAAATCATCAATATATCCATAAACAAACATAATTCAATCATTTAAAATGAATTTGAAAGGAATCCATGAGATTGAAGTCATACCTTAACTTTTGGGTTTTCTAGTTTTGAAATTGGGGTTTTTGAAGGGGCTCTATGGGTGAAGGCTACCCATAGATGAAGAGCTACCATACATTATTGAATATTTCCCACGAATATGAGGAGAAAAATCTTGTTTCTTCAAGCCCTAGCTTCAACTTTCCTCTTCTTCTTCCTTGGAGTTCTAGAGAGAGAAATTTTGGAGAAGATGAACTCTTTTGGGTTTTTGGGAATAATGAAGTGAATGGGTTGGTTAATTACTTGAAAGGGCTTATATAGGTGTATAAAAACAATACAAAATGACCTCATTTAATAACTATCTAATTAGGAATTTTCCAAAGAACCCCTCACTAGGCTGCCCTTTCCCAAGTACCACGACCAGGCTCATGACCCGTTGAAGGCACCACGTCTCGTGGTCCCTTGACCAATAGACTCCTTAACCTTGTCAAGCCCCCATGAGGTGAAGGCAACCCCATGAGCCTTCCCACAGTCCGTGGTCTTCACCACGAGCCGTAAAGTGGCTCGTGTAGGGGAGCCTTTCTTGGGGCAGCCTTGTGAGCTCACTGCCTCACCAACCACGGGTGGCACCACGACTCGTGGTGGACACCACAGGTCGTGAAAGCCCTCTTGGTCATAGTGGGCAGTGGCTAGACCCATTTTGGCAGCCTTGGCCCCCTTTCCATGGCCCCCACCCAATTTCCCTGAACCTTACCCCTTACTCTTGATGTTAACCCTCACGTTTAGGCTCTTGTTTAACCTACTAAATTCTGGGGTGTTACATCAACCCTTCTTCTTCTTGATGTTTCTAGAGAGAGAAATATTTTGGTGAGGAAGAACCCATTTTCTTTTGGTGAATTTAAGAGATTGACTTGAATGGGTAGGTTTTGGTGTTAAAATCACTTATATATGGGTCCTAGGCATGGGTAAAATGACAGCTTTGTTTTAAAGAAACATGGAAAAGACCCAACTATCCTTTAATTAAACTGTCGAAGCTTCCCTCACGAAGCTCTTCATGAGCCATCATGGACACCACGACCTATAATGGTAGATGTGGTCCTTGACCAGTAGCTTTGCTTGCCACCTAAATACCCCACTTCATCATGACCTTTTCCACGGCCCGCCAAGGCCTTCACGGGCCGTCTAGTGGCTCGTGTGGATGGTCTGCCTTGGAGAGCTCACTGCCTAGTCATTCACGGGCACCACCACGAGCCATGGTGCCCTTCGCGAGGCATCTAAGGGCTCGTGAGAGGAGAGCCCATCTTATCCACTCACTTTCAAGCTTCACGAGCACCACCAAGAGCCGTGGTGCCCTTCACGGCCCGTGAGGGGATCCATGAAGGGTGCCTTGGCTCCGCGGAGGGTTAGTGACCTCCCACTTGACTTTTTTCTTATCCCACTATATTCCGAGGTGCTACATTTAGGTACTTTTTATTAAAGTCTCTTATGAATATGTTATGAAATCATGATTTTAAAGTAGCTATTCCGATGTTTATGAAATGTTCATTAATGATTTTGTATTACTAGATTCTTACCATTTCAAAGATTATGAATTGATAATGATTAATCATGTTTTTCATTGGAATATTACTTAGCACCAAATTGGACTAGTGGAAATTACCCATGTCCCTGAACTACAGGTCCCATAGGTTATGTACCATTTGGACATTAGCTATTGTATCCACCTAAGATCATAATTATGGTCTTTACCTTGGCAAGTAGGGCACTTTATTTTCGGTGTGGAATCAATGTACTAAACTCCATGTTATAGCTCACATAGCTTATGTCGGTTAATGATATCTCCCACAAAGGTTTCTTATTTCTACATAAGATTTATGTTATGATTATGATTATGATTTAAAGAAGAATGCATGACCTTGTATTATGTTTTATGAAATAATATGATCGTATTATGTTATGTTTACTTGGTTATCACATTATCATATTTTTAGACTTATCATGCTAGTATGTTATGTTTATGCATCTTTCCCCATATTCAGTATATTCTAAGTACTAACACCATACATCTTTTGTGCTTATCTTATTTTATAATAGGTCCTGACGCACATCACTCAAACCCCGGTTAGTAGTGGATCCTATTAGTCTTTTCCAGACTTTGTGAGTCTCATGGTTTGAGTGCATGCCACATATGTTCCTTTATGTTATTAAGACTTACTTCAATTTTCAGAATGTTCAAGTGAGATAGGACTTGTCTTAGTCACTTATTATGTAGTAGAGGCTTGTTGTCAGACATAGTATTTCCGTATTATGGTGTTGTACTCAAATATCACATTTATAATGTCTACCCACCCTCATGGATATCGGATCACCAACACATTTCTTCAACATGGAGACATGGAATATCGGATGCACTGATGACAACTCATTTGGCAAATCTAACTCATAAGCCACTTTGCCAATTTGCATCAAAATCTGATATGGGCCCACATAGCGGGGACTATGCTTCTCTTTATTTTCAAATCTCATCATACCCTTAATAAGTGAAATTTTCAAGTAGACTCGATCAATTACATCAAACTCAAGATTTCTTCTTCTAACATCGGCATAGGACTTTTGTTGACTTTGAGCTATTTTCAACCTTTCTTTGATAAGCCATACATTCTCCATAGCCTCATGTACCAAGTCCGGACCTATCAAAGCGACTTCACCCACTTCAAACCAACCTATATGAGATCTACACCTCCTACCATATAGAGCCTCAAATGAAGCCATGCCAATACTTGAGTGATAGCTATTGTTTTATGCAAACTCAATCAAAGGCAAGTGATCATCCCAATTACCCTTGAAGTCAATTACATATGCTCTCAACATATCTTCCAAGGTTTGGATAGTACGCTCCGCTTTCCCATCGGTTTGTGGATGAAAAGACGTACTAAGCTTAACACGAGTATCAAGACCCTTATGGAAAGATTCCCAAAACTGAGAAGTGAATTGGGTACCACGATCAGAGATAATTGACTAGGGCACTCCATACAACCTAACCATTTCACTCAAGTACAAGTTAACATAGTCTTCTGCTGAATAAGAAACCTTGACGGGAACAAAATGAGCCAATTTCGTCATTCGATCTACTATAACCCAAATTGAATCATGTTGTCACCGGGTGTGAGGAAACCTACTATGAAGTCCGTATTCAAATCTTCCCACTTCCAAGTAGGAAAACTAATATCTTGAGATAAACCTCCCAACTTTTGATGCTCAACTTATTCTTGTTGACAATTAGGACACTTAGCCACAAATTCCGTAATAGCTTTCTTCATCCCATTCCACCAATAGATCTCCTGCCAGTCACTGTACATCTTGGTGGCTTTTGGGAGAATGGAATATCGAGAATTATGGGCTTCTGATAAGATTTTCCCTATCAAATCATCAACAGTAGGATCACACAAAGGACCTTGATACTTAAGCACACCATCTCCCCCTTGGGAGAAAGTCTCTATGGACTTTTTAAGCACCACTTCTTTCAATTCAACCAAAGTTGGATCAAGACCTTGCGTTGCTTTCACATCTGCCATAGAAGACGATTCTGAACCATTGTGAACGGTAACACCACCTTTGGTAGAGTCAATTAACCGAACACCCAACCGGGCCAATCTATGAACATATCAAACCAACTCTTTCTATCATTCCCAATATGAGAAACACTACCCATCGATAATTGACTAAGAGAATCCGCCACCGCATTTGCCTTGCCGAGGTGATAGAGAACACTCATGTCATAATCCTTTAATAACTCAAGCCACCTCCTTAGGCGAAGATTTAGATATTTCTACTTAAACACATATTGAAAACTCTTGTGGTTGGTAAAGACATCTACATGAACACCATACAAATAATGCCTCCAAATCTTAAGAGCAAACATAACTGCTGCTAGTTCAAGGTCATGCATAGGATAATTCTTTTCATGAATCTTAAGTTGCCTTGAAACATAGGTAGTAACTTTCCCATTTTGTATAAGGACACATCCTAACCCAATTCTAGAAGCATCAAAATAAGCAACAAACCCATCAGTTCCTTCCGGTAGAGTCAACCCAGAGCGAAAGTAAGTCTATATTTTAACTCTTGGAAACTCTTTTTGCATGCTTCCGACCATTTTAATTTAGCCTTCTTTTGGGTCAATGCCGTTAATGGAAAGGCAATTGAAGAAAATCCTTCAATAAACCTTCTATAGTAACCAACCAAACCCAAGAAACTTCTAATATCCAAAGGGGATAGAGAGGTCTAGGCCAACTCTCAACCGCATCCATCTTTTTAGGATCTAACTCAATACCCTTACCAGACATAATATGACCAAGAAAAGGCCCGTACCTTAGCCAAAATTCGCATTTGTTAAACTTTGCAAAGAGTTGTTGGTCC
The DNA here is from genome assembly GCA_029582215.1 of Solanum sparsipilum. Taxonomy (NCBI): domain Eukaryota; kingdom Viridiplantae; phylum Streptophyta; class Magnoliopsida; order Solanales; family Solanaceae; genus Solanum; species Solanum sparsipilum. The sequence continues at coordinate 25,111 of JAKRZT010003906.1, forward strand.
TTGAGGACTTACAACACCATCCTCAAATGATCACTGTTCTTGTCTTGACTCCTTGAATAGATCAATATATCATCAATGAACACAATCACAAACATAACAAGGTATTGTCTAAACACCCTATTCATCAAATTCAAAAATGCGGCTAGAGCGTTAGTCAGACTAAGCGACATTACCAAAAACTCATAATGACCATACCAAGTTAGAAAAGCCATCTTCAGAATGTCATCCTCCTTTACCCTCAATTGGTGGTAACCCGAACGAAGGTCAATCTTAGAGAAGTAACTTGCCACTTGGAGTTGGTCAAATAAATCATCTATTCTTAGGAGAGGATATTTTTTCTTAACATTAACTTTGTTCAATTGCCGGTAGTCAATACACATACGAAGCGGACCATCTTTCTTTCTAACAAACAAAACTGGAGCACACCATGGAGAGATACTCGATCGGATAAAACCCTTATCCAACAAATCTTTTAATTGCTCTTTTAATTCCTTAAGTTTTACCGGAGCCATTCGGTAAGGAGGAAGAAAGATAGGTTGCATATGTGGGAGAAGGTCAGTACTAAAACCTATTTCCTTTACGGGAGGAATACTGGGTAGATCATCTAAGAACACTTTCAAAAACTCATTTACAATAATGACCAACTCAAGAGTACGAGTTTCAGAATCTATATCCCTCACCCTAACTAGATAGTATATGCAACCCTTAGAAATCATCTTTCTAGCTTTAAGACAAGAAACAAATCGACCTTTCAACATAGAATTTCCCACTTCTTACTCTAGGATAGGCTCATTTGGAAACTGAAACTTGACTACACAGGTTCTATAATCAATAGAGGCATAACATGAATGCAGCCAGTCCATACTAAGGATAACATCAAAATCTAGCATATCAAGCTCTACGAGATCAACACGAGTGACTCTATGGGACAATGAGACATGAAACTTTCTATAGACCCTATTAGCCAAAATAGATTCACCTACAGGTGTAGAGACAGATAAATGATCTAATAATACATTTGGAAGAATATCAAACCTCACAGCCACATATGGCGTCACAAGAGACAAGGTAGCAAAGGGGTCAAGTAAAGCATAAACATCAAGTTGGAAGACTTTCAACATATCGATAACCATATTGGGAGAACCCTCTTACTTACGATGAGTCTGAAGTGCATATAATCTATTTTTCTTTTGGCTCCCACTAGAACCTGATGAAGGGTAAAGTGGAACCCGTTGACAATTATCCCCTTCATTCTTAGCAACTGGGAGACAATCCCTTATCTTGTGATTAGTCTTACCACAACCAAAGCATGCATTAGAACCGACTAGACATCTACCCTCATGCTTCCTTCCACACTTAGCACAAGTAGGCAATGAAGATCCCCAACTGTTTTCTTCTTAAGGCTTAAGGTTAGGCACTCTGTTTTTATTGAACTTCGGAGGAGCATTGGAGGAACCTTGACTGGAAAACCTTTGTTGAAACTTAGAACGACCATGTCTCACGGACCTTGAATGTGAAAAGTCACCATTACAAATTTTCGTCCTCTTTGCCTCCCTAGACCTTTCCTTAAGTTTCTCCTTTTCTATTTGTTGAGCATCAACCATAAGATGAGAAATGTCCATTTCATTGATAAGCATGGTGGCCTTGAAGGCAAGGTATGACTAAATGTTCATGTTGTAGTAGAATGTGTTTGACTTGTTGATCCACTTGAAAGGTGGAGGTGTTTACTAACTAAGTATATGAATTTGAATTCAATGAAGTTAAGGTGATCATGTCTTGAATGTATTTGTGTTATTATTGAAAGGCTAATTCTCAATTTGACACTCATATATGATGATGATGTAATGTGATGTGTTGCCTTCTATATATAGTATATCTTGAATTGGTAGGCTTAGGCATCCTTTCTTGTATAATGAATGTGTCTTGACTTGATGAATATGAATCAATAGGCTATGTCATTCCTTTCATATATGAGTGATGAATGTATGTTGACTTGATGGCTATGAATTGATAGGCTTTAGGAATTCTTTTCATTAATGATCTAATGGAATGAAGACTCTAGAATCGATAGGCTAGTGGCATTCCTTTCTTAATGAGTCATTGTACCATGAATCGATAGGCTAGTTGCATTCCTTTCATGAGTATAAGAATGTAACGAGGGACCATGAATTGATAGGCTTATGACATTCTTTTCATAAGGACTCAAGAGCTATTCTTGAATGTACCATGGATCGATAGGCTTATAGCGGTCCTTCCTTGGGTAATGATGTATCATGGGTTTATAGGCTTATGGAATTCCTCCTTAGTACACTAATGTAATGTGAATGAAATAATCTATGGGAATGTAGGCTAAGCACCGAGTGGATATGGTTAGATGGAAACTCTCCTAATGTTAGGTTAGAGTTCCAAGGAACATCTTCCTATCCCATAACTATGTGCCCACATAGGATATTAGATAGCGGATTTCATCCGAGCTAATGTTACCGTTCTACCTTAGGCAAGTGGAACACCTCTTTACGGTGTGGGGCTATATGACACCAGATTCGATGTCTAGCTTGCATGGTCTATGTCGGTTAAGCGCTTATTCCCATCATGTGAGATGTGCATTATGGTTTCTTGAGAGGTTCTGTGAAGTGTAGGTGGTAGTATGGGATGCCATTTATACATTGCACGAGTAGGCTTTGATAGGGTCATAGTGATTTCTCTAAGTCCTAATGACTAATGTATGGAAGTCTTTTAAAGGAAGTTATTGAAGAAGGTTGACTCTTAAATGCTTAATGTGATATGCATGCTATACTTGGGTTAGGTTATAAGTTATTTTGCCTTGTCAAGCCTTATGAAATGTTATGTCTCTTATGTGTGGATATTGTGTAAAGGTGAAAAGAAAGGAATAGTAAGTTCACTTTTGGTGACCTTAATGTGGTGCCTTGGTGTGGATGGTGGTATGGGACGCTATCCATGCATTGCACAAGGTATAGCATGAAGGTTACTTGAAGTGAAGGTCTAAGGTAAAGGTATTGGTTTACATGATAATATTGACTAAATGTGGTATTATGACTTGAATGATGATTATACTTGTATTGTAAGTCTCTTATACTATTGTACATGATATTTCCAAAAGTGGCATAATTCATGGTTTCCAATCAAATTGTCCCTTTTAAAGCATGTTTTTGCATGGTCATCATACTTAGTATATTTTTGTGTGCTAACCCATATTTCTTTTATTTTTACTACAATTGTATGTTCCGGCAAGTGATTGCTTCTAAGTAGATTGAAGTGCTTGGATTGCTATTTTTCCTCCAAGGCTAGAGTGGTACGTCCTCATAGATCGAGGATAGGTGTCTTTTTGAAGTTTCTTTCCTTTTTCATGTATTAGACATTTAGTAGTCTTTACGATTAGTCCTTACTTATGTCTTGAGATTGTGTCTAAGATGGCCATGTGAGACTTAGACTTCCGCTGTGTCTTTTGAAAGATTGTTAAATGAATATTTTGAATCGTATGGTTTTAAATGAATTTTTTTAAATACGTACTATTTCTGTTACCCATGCAATGAATGAATGCTACGAGGCTTGTATAAGACCCCATCGGGGTCGAGTACGCCATGTTACGACTAGAGGGTGCTCTTGGGTCGTGACATACATGGTGTTAGAGCACAAGATTTTTGAAATGGTTTTTAGGGTTGATGTCTCACAAGCCACGTCTAGTAGAGTCTTGTTCATCAGTGTGAGTCACGACACATCTATGAGCGAGAGGCTATAGGATGATAGAAAGTTACACTTCTTTCTTCATTCTTCAAATCATACCATAAAGCTTAGCTTAATAAGTTCTCTCTCTTGTTCCTTATCCGGTGGTCTTGAAGATGTGACTACTTGAAGGGCTAATGTTGCAAGGATCGAGGGAGGAAAAGGTGAGCTTTGATGTTAATTTTGGTTATGTGACTAGATGAGTTTTGTTATGGTAGATTTGAGAAGTTATATTGTGATGTAGTCTTTAGTATGAATGGGTTGCTTTATAGTTATGTGTGTTGTTGGTAGAAAGTTATGATGAATTTGGAGGTAAGTTGAAAGATTTGAGGAATGAGGTGTTTTAGAAATATGTTGATGTGTTGAGTGAGTAGACTCTTTAAAAGAGGGTGTTAGTGTAATTTACCTTGGTTTAGAATCACCTTGTGTGATGAGTGTGAAGGTTTAGTGATATCTTGCTCCGACCTTAGAATTGAAGGAAGTGATGTTGTAAAGAGTTTGAATAGGCTTACCCCTAAGGGGGGGGGAGGAGATAATGTGCTTAGATGCCAAAGTGGTTGAGTGTCATTGATGTTCATGAGTTAGGCTTGCTTGATTCTCACCTTATGAGGTGTAGTGAGTTTGAGGAGTTTAGACCCGGTGTGGTAGACTCATATGAGACCTTGAGTGGTGTTGGTAAAGTTGTTGTGAGCAAGAGTTGCTTAATGAGGACCTTCCTAGTTTAAAAGCTCTAGTATGTTGATGGTTCTTTATGGTCATGAATGTCTTGTTAATGTTCCTATGTTGTTTTCAAGTTAGCCTTAGTTGGGTTTTCTCCTAAGTAGGGGATGGTATGTTGAATAGTAGGTCGTGGTGAGTTTTGTTACCCTTGTCACTTTCTTCTATTCCTATTCAAGCTTGAGACCAAGAGTTCCTTTGTTTCATGTTTTGGAGTCATGTGTGAAAATGGGTTTCCATGTTCTCCTTATGTTATGCATGTTTTTAATGAAGTTTATGTTCATAAGAGAGAATGAGTTTTCATTATTGTGTTCCTCATGTTAATATGCATCTATGATGAGTTGCCTAAATGCTTCATGAGTTGACTTGATGAAGATGTTTAAAAGTGATCTTGAAAAGTGTTGCATAAATTGCCTTATGATGTTGTAATGAGCATGATGTGAGTTGGAGAAGGAAGTTCCTCTAATGAAATGAGAATTGTTGATGTTTTGTGCATAATGAGTTTGTAGATGTAGTTCCTACCTTCTACTTTGCGTTAAGCCTTTTTTATGTGGAGTTGATGTTTCCTCCTATGTTTATGCATTTATTTGATGTGTCATGATTGTGGGCTGCTAGTCTTGAGTCGTTACCCCTTAATGTGTTTAAAGTGTCATTCGAGGACGAATGCTCGTAAGTGGGGGATAATGTAACGACCCTAAAAACAAACTAGTGAAATTAGAGCCGATCGACTTTGTGTTGAGTTTGTAATGAGGTTACATGTTGTGTAATGTTGTCCCGAGCCTTGTTTGTCAAGGTACGTGATAGACTCCATTGTTGAAAGACCTTTTATTATGTTGGTGAAGGGTTGCAAGGGAAAGTGCCAAGCCAAGGGGGCAAGGTCTAAGCCAAAGGCCAAGGCTGCCCAACCTTGGCCAAGCACTGTCCCAAGCCCATGGACCACTTCACGGTCAGTGGCCTTGACCACGGTCCGTAGAAGTGGCCTTGAAGGTCAATTGGTGGCATGGGAGGCAAGGCACTTTGGCCAAGCTACTGCCCAAACTTCATGGACCACTCCACGGTCAGTGGTCTTGACCACGGCCCATAAAAGTGGCCATGAAGATGCCTTAGCATCTTGGGGATTGGAAAGGAAAAGGAGACACTGCCTAAGAGGACCACATGCACCACCACAGGCCGTGGTCCCCTTTCACGGACTGTAGAAGTGGACTTGGTCCCTGCTGGGGCAGCCCAAGTTAGGGATTTTTAAGTAATTTCGTTTTAATGATTTATTATGTGGGGTTTGTTTTAAATGGTTTATATCATAAATATAAATAGTTTTAAGTCTTTTAACACTTCATTTACTCCTTTATTCAAAACACCCAAAATCAAAACCCCAAAGTTCTTCCTCTCAATATTTCTCTCTCTAACTCAAGGAAGAAGAAGAAGTGGGAGGTAGGGTTTGGATTCAAGGATTTCTTAATCAAATTTCTTGGGGAAATCTTAGTAAAAAGGTATGGTGATCCTTCATCTAGGGTTTGCTTTCACCCTAGAGTCAATTTTAAAGAAGTTTTCAAGTTCATGAAAAACCTAGGGATTTACTCAGTCTCATGGGATCTTTCTTCAAATGATTTCAAATGGTTTCTAATGTCATATAATGATTGTATTGATGTTTAATTGATGATTTATGATGAAAATACTCCATGGACCCATGATTTCTCTCAATTCCTAAATTGTGCTTTATGAAGTGGGTTTGTTGATTATGAAAGCTTATGATTGGAATATGTCTAAATTGCTCTGGGTTATTGAATTGTATCATTATATATGATTTAATTATGGTAGATTGTTGGTGTGTTGATGATTTGAATTTTATGGCCTTGAAGGCAAGTTATGACTAAATGTTCATGTTGTAGTAGAATGTGTTTGACTTGTTGATCCACTTGAAAGGTGGAGGTGTTTACTTACTAAGTATATGAATGTGAATTCAATGAAGCTAAGGTGATCATGTCTTGAAGGTATTTGTGTTATTATTGAAAGGCTAATTCTCAATTTGACACTCATATATGATGATGAAGTAATGTGATGTGTTGTCTTCTATATATAGTATATCTTGAATTGGTAGGCTTAGGCATCCTTTCTTGTATAATGAATGTCTCTTGACTTAATGAATATGAATCGATAGGCTATGGCATTCCTTTCTTATATGGGTGATGAATGTGTCTTGACTGGATGACTATGAATCGATAGACTTTAGGCATTCTTTTCATAAATGATCTAATGTAATGAAGACTCTAGAATAGATAGGCTAGTCGCATTCCTTTCTTAATGAGTCAATGTACCATGAATCGATAGGCTAGTGGCAATTCTTTCATGAGTATAAGAATGTAATGAGGGACCATGAATCGATAGGCTTATGGCATTCATTTCATAAGGACTCTAGGGCTATCCTTGAATGTACCATGGATCGATAGGCTTATAGCATTCCTTCCTTGGGTAATGATGTATCATGGGTCGATAAGCCTATGGCATTCTTCCCTAGCACACTAATATAATGTGAATGAAATAAACTATGGGAATGTAGACTAATCACCGAGTGGATATGGTTAGATGGGAACTCTCCTAATGTTAGGTTAGAGTTCCAAGGAACATCTTCCTATCCCATAACTATGTGCCCACATAGGATATTGGCTAGAAGATTTCATCCGAGCTAATGTCTACCTTAGGCAAGTGGAACATCTCTTTACGGTGTGGGGCTATATGACACCGAATTCCATGTCTAGCTTGCATGGTCTATGTCGGTTAAACGCTTATTCCCATCATGTGAGATGTGCATTATGGTTTCTTGAGAGGTTCTATGAAGTGTAGGTGGTAGTATGGGATGCCATCTATACATTGCACGAATAGGCTTTGATAAGGTCATAGTGAGTTCTGTAAGTCCTAATGACTAATGTATGAAAGTATTTTAAAGGAAGTTATTGAATAAGGTTGACTCTTAAATGCTTAATGTAATATGCATGCTATACTTGGGTTAGATTATGAGTTATTCTTCCTTGTCATGCCTTATGAAATATTATGTCTCTTATGTGTGGGTATTGTGTAAAGGTAAAAAGGAAGGAATGGTACGTTCACTTTTGGTGACCTTAATGTGGTGCCTTGGTGTGGATGGTGGTATGAGATGCTAGCCATGCATTGCACAAAGTATATCATGAGGGTTACTTGAAGTAAAGGTCTAAGGTAAATGTAGTGGTTTACATGATGATATTGACTAAATGTGGTATTATGACTTGAATAATGAGTATACCTGTATTGTATGTCTCTTATGCTATTGTACATGATATTTCCAAAAGTTGCATAATGCATGGTTTCCAACCAAAATATCCCCTTTAAAGCATGTTTTTGCATGGTCATCATACTTAGTACATTTTTGTGTGCTAACCCATATTTCTCTTATTTTTACTACAAGTGTAGGTTCCGGCAAGTGATTGCTTCTAGCTAGATTGAAGTGCTTGGATTGCTATTTTTCCTCCAAGGCTAGAGTGCTACGTCCTCATAGATCGAGGATAAGTGCCCTTTTGAAGTTTCTTTCCTTTTTCATGTAATAGACATTTAGTAGTCTTTACGATTGTAAAGGGCCATGTCCCTACTTATGTATTGAGATTGTGTCTAAGATGGCAATGTGAGACTTAGACTATCGCTGTGTCTTTTGAAAGATTGTTAAATGAATGTTTTGAATCGTATGGTTTTAAATGAAAAGTTTTAATTCTGTACTATTTCTGTTACCCATGCGGTGAATGAATGCTATGAGGCTTTTATAAAACCCCTTCGGGGTCGAGTACGCTGTGTTACGACTAGGCAGTGCTCTTGGGTCGTGACATCATGAGTGTGAATCGCGCTACATTTATGAATGAGAGGTTATAAGATGTTTTGGAAATTTCACTTTCATTACTCTTTAGTTATGCCTTAGAGTTTTAACTCTATAAAGTCCTTTTCCTAACCCTTCTCTTATGTCTATAGGATATGAATACAACAAGGGAGAACACAAGAAGGATGGAAGAGGAGAATGTTAATGAGGGAGTTCCTCCCTAAGGTCCCCAAGATCCTCAAGTTCCCTAAGCTCCTATTGGTGAGGGGGGGGGGGTATGAAAAATGTGGAAATAAGGTCGGCTCTCCAAATATTGACCCAAGCCGTGACGACCCAAGTTAATAAGGATACTAAAACTCATGTGAACCCCAATGTGAGTACGACCACTTCAAGGGACTTTACTAGGATAAATCCTCCTGAATTCCATGGCTCCAAAGTGGAAGAGGATCCACAAGGGTTTATTGATGAAATGTATAAGGTGCTTGATGCTATGGGAGTGCCTTCACAAGAGAAGGCAAAATTAGCCGCCTACCAATTAAAGGATGTAGCTCAAGTATGGTATGAACAATGGAAGGGTAAGAGACCCATAGGAGCGGGTCCGGTAATTTGGGAATTGTTCAAGTCGGTCTTTCTTGATAGATTCTTTCCCCTAGAGTTGAGGGAACGTTAAATGCAAGAATTCACCAACCTTTGTCAAGGAGGTATGAGAGTGAAAGTGTATGCCCTTAAGTTCACACAACTGTCCAAGTATGCTCAAACCTTAGTGGCGGATTCAAGGGCCAATATGAACAAATTTGTTATGGGGGTATCCGACTTGGTAGTCAATGAATGTCGTTCGGCAATGCTCATCCCAAGTATGAATATTTCACGTCTTATGGTTTATACCAAGCAAATTGAGGAATAAAAGCTCAAGCAAGTGAATCGGAAAGTAAAAAGAGCAAGGATCGGTGATGGGAATTCTTCCCAAGGTAAATCTGAAGGTCAAGGTCGACCAAGGTTCAAGAGAAGGTTCTCAAACCAAGGCTCCTCTAGTGCTCCAAGGGTCAACAAAGATAGGGTGTCTAACCCTAAGCCTCAAGGAGGCAACAGAGGTGGATCTTCTATGGTGAGGCCTACTTATGCCAAGTGTGGCACGAAATATGATGGTAAGTGCCTAGTTGGCACAAATGGTTGCTATAGTTTCAGGAAGAGTGGTCATATGATGAGAGACTATCCCATGCTTAAGGCTTAAGGAAGAGAGGGCAAGCAGGTCCCTCCTAGCGGTTCAAGTTCCGATGCTCCCAAGAAAACCACTTTTATGCTCTTCAATCCCGAGGTGACCAAGAGAGCTCATCGGATGTTATGACCGATATGTTACAAATCTTTTCTATTGATGTATATGCATTGTTAGATCTCGATGGCACTTTTTTCTTTGTGACACATTTAGTAGCCTTGAAATTTGAAATACTCCCCGAAGTGTTAGTAAAGCCTTTTTCAGTTTCTACCCCGGTTGGTGACTCGGTGGTGGTAAAAATAGTCTATAGGAGTTGTCCTATTTCTTTGTCCCATGGAATTACCTTGGTGGATTTGGTGGAGTTAGACATGTTAGGTTTTGATGTGATTTTAGGTATGGATTGGTTGCATGCATTGTTATGCCTCTATTGATTGTAGGACTCGGGTAGTTAAGTTTCAATTTCCAAATGAGTCTATTCTATAGTAGAAGGGGAAAAATTCTATCCCTAGAGGTCAATTTGTCTCTTGCCTCAAAGCTAGGAAAATGATCTCCAAGGGGTGTATTTACCATATTGTTAGGGTTATGGATGTTGAGTCTGAAACCCCTTCTCTATAGTTGGTTCTGTTAGTGAATGATTTTCCGAACATTTTTCCCGATGATTTGCCCGGTATTCCTCCTGAGCGGGAAATAGACTTTGGCATTGATCTTTTATCGCATATGTAACCTATCTCCATTCCTCCTTATAGAATGGTTCTGGCCGAGTTCAAAGATTTGAAAGAGCAACTAAAGGATTTGCTAGACAAGGGTTTTATTCAACTGAGTATCTCTCCATGGGGTGCTCCGGTTTGTTTGTTAGGAAGAAGGACGGGTCTCTTTGAATGTGTATCGACTATCGTCAATTGAACAAAGTGACCATAAAGTATAAGTATCCCTTTCCAAGGATTGATGACTTGTTTGTTCAAATTCAAGGGGATAACTATTTCTCCCAAATAGATCTTTGTTCGGGTTACCATCTACTAAGGGTGAGAGGGATTGACATTCCCAAGACAACCTTTAGGACCCGGTATGGTCACTATAAATTTGTGGTTATGTCGTTTGGGTTAACTAATTCCCCGGCGACATTTATGGACCTAATGAATATAGTGATTAGACACTACCTTGATATGTTTGTGATCTTGTTTATTGATGATATTTTGATCTCTTCAAGGAGTGAAAATGAACATATGAATCATTTGAGGATTGTTTTGCAAGTCCTTAAAGACCACCAATTATTTGTGAAGTTTAGTAAATGTGAGTTTTGGCTAAGGTCTGTAGCCTTCCTTGGTCATATTGTGTCGAGCAAGGGTATTGAGGTAGATCTTAAGAAGACGGATGCGGTCAAGAGTTGCCTAGAGTTCTAACTCCTACCGATATTAGAAGCTTTCTGGGTTTGGCCGGTTACTGTAGGAGGTTTGTCTAGTGTTTTTCTCCATTACTTCTCCGTTGACGACTTTGATTCAAAAGAAATCTAAGTTTGTGTGGTCGGAGGCTTGTGAGAAAAGCTTCCAAAAGTTGAAAGATAAACTTAGTTCCACTTCGGTGTTAACCTTACCGGAGGGTACCGACAATTTTGTTGTATATTCTGACGCCTCTAGAGTGGGTTTAGGATGTGTCCTTATGCAACGTGGTAAAGTGATTGCCTATGCTTCAAGGCAATTCAAGGTCCATGAAAATAATTATCCAACCCATGACCTCGAATTAGCGGCGGTAGTATTTTCCTTGAAAATATGGAGACACTATCTTTATAGGGTGCATGTTGATGTGTTCACCGATCCCAATAGTCTTCAATATGTGTTTAGCCAAACAGACTTGAATCTACAACAAAGAAGGTGGTTAGAACTTTTGAAGGATTATAACATTAGTGTCATTTACCACTCCGACAAAGCCAATGTAGTTACGGATGCCCTAAGTCGATTGTCCATGGGTAGTGTGTCCCATGTAGAGGATGAGAAGAAGGAGTTAGTTCGTGATGTACATAGGTTGGCCCAGTTAAGTATCCAACTAGTGGATTTCACCAAATGGTGGTGTTATGGTCCACAATGGTTGTGAATCATACTTTGTAGTGGATGTTAAGTCCAAGAAAGTCCTTGATCCTATTTTAGTTGAGTTGAAAGAATCGGTACTCAAAAGGTTCGTTAAGGCTTTCTCCCATAGGGGAGATGGGGTGCTAAGGTACCAAGGTCGGTTATGTGTTCCTGATGTTGATGGCTTTAGAGAGCAAATTCTAGAAGAAGCTCATGGTTCGCGGTATTCTATTCATTCGAGAGCCACCAAGATGTACTGTGATCTACGGGAAGTCTATTGGTGGAATAGTATGAAGAAGGATATAGCGGGTTTTCTAGCTAAGTGTCTAAATTGCCAACAAGTTAAAGCCGAGCACCAAAGGCCGGGAGGCTTTTCCCAAGATATAGATATTCCCACTTGGAAGTGGGAGGATGTGAATATGGATTTTATTGTGGGTTTGCCTCGTACTTGAAGGCAACATGATTCTATTTAGGTCATCATGGATAGAATGAAAATATCAACACACTTTATTCCCGTCAAGATTTCATATTCGGTGGAAGACTATGCCAAGTTGTACATCAGGGAGATAGTGAAGTTGCATGGAGTTCCTTTATCTATTATTTCGGATAGGGGTATCCAATTTACTTCACACTTTTGGAAGGCATTCCAAAAGGGGCTTGATACTAAGGTTAAGCTTAGCACGACTTTTCATCCCCAAACCGATGGTCAAGCGGAACGTACCATCCAAACCTTAGAAGATATGTTGATGGAATGTGTTATAGACTTCAACGACAATTGGGATGACCATCTACCATTAATAGAGTTTGCCTACAATAATAGCTATCACTCAAGTATTGCCATGGCTGCTTTTGTATCATTGTATGGTAGTTGATGTAGATCTCCGGCTGGTTGGTTTGAAGTAGGTGAAATTGCTCTAATTGGTCCCGATCTAGTTTATGAGGCCATTGAAAAAGTCCAACTCATTAGGGAGAGGTTGGAGATGGCCCAAAGTCGGCAAAAGTCTTATGCCGATGTTAGAAGAAGGGATCTAGAATTTGAAGTTAATGATTGGGTCTATTTGAAAATCTCACTTATGATGGGTGTGATGAGGTTTGGCAAGAAAGGGAAACTTAGTCCTTAGTATGTAGGCCCATATAAAGTCTTGAAACGTGCTAGGAAAGTGGCCTATGAGTTAGACTTGCCAAATGAGTTAGCTGCGGTATTTCATGTTTCCATGCTTAAGAAGTGAATTGGAGATCCGATATCCATCATTCCTTTAGAAGGTTTGGGAGTTGATGAGAGTCTTTCTTATGAAGAGATTTCGGTAGAGATTTTAGACAGATAAGTGAAAAGGTTGAGAACTAAAGAAGTAGCTTCCGTAAAGGTTTTATGGAGGAATTATTTAGTTGAGGGTGCTACAGGGGAGGCCGAGGCCGATATGAAGTACCGCTATCCTCATCTTTTTCCTTCTACTCCTATTCAAGCTTGAGGTAAGTAGTTCCTTTTGAGTTCCTAGTTTTGGGAGTCATGTGTGATATATGTGTTTTCCATGATATCCTTATGATTATGCATGTTCTTGAGAAAATTCATGTTAGTGATGAATGAATTGTTTTCATGAATTGTGATCTTCATGTTATTGTGCATTTGAGTAAGATGTTGCATATTTGACTTTATGAGGTGAATTAATGAACATGCTTTATTATGTTTTATGAGATGTCATATTGGCTCCATAATATTGTGTTGAGCATGCTTTTATTGGAGAAGGTAGTTCCTCCTATGAACCTGAGAAATGTTGAATTTCAAGCATATTGTGTTGATAGATGTAGTTCCTACTTCCTTTTGGTTGCATTGATTATGTTGAGACGGAGTTGAAGTTTCCTCTTTTAAGTGGTGCATTATTTTGATATTTCATGCATGATGGGCAGCTAGTCTTGAGTCTTTAATTCCGTAAGGTGTCTAGATCGTCATTCCAGGGCGAATGTTCCTAAGGGGGAGATAATGTAACACCGGAAAATTAATAGGTGAAACTAGAGCCTTATGTAAGAGTTTTAGAGTTTGGTACATGGTTTAGAGTTGTAAAATAGCTTCTGTACATAGAATAAAGATTTTAAGGGCTAAACGTCAAGGTACGACCCCCTAAGGACCAACCAAGGAGCCTTGAGGAGGACCCCAAATTAGCCCCCAAAAATTTGGCTAAGTATACTGTCCACATGAGGCTTAATGGCAAGTGAAAGCCTTCATTGCCCGTGGAAAGCACTTGTTGACTTTGCCTTAGCCGTGTGGGTGAAGGGAATTGTTCACGTGAGGCTTCATGGAGCATGGAAGCCTTTACTGTCCATGGAAGCCCTCGTGAACCAATGCTTTATCTGTGTAGGCAAGAAGGCAAGTTCATAGGAGGGTTCATGGAGCGTGGAAAGGTCCACTGCCCTTGGAATACCTCTCGTGAACTTTGCCTTAGCCATATGGGCAAGGGGCTAGTCCACGTGAGGGACCACGGCACGTGGAAGCTTCCATGGGTCGTGAAGATCCCTCGTGGACCATGCCTTAGCCACAAGGGCCAATGGCACAAGTCTACGTGAGGGACCACGACACATGGACAAGTCCACTGCCCGTTAAGAGCCCTCGTGGACCATGCCTTAGCTCCACAAGCCAAAGGCACAAGTCCACATGAGGGACCATGGAACGTGGAACACTCCACTGTCCGTGAAGCCCCTCGTGGACTTTGCCTTACGCGCATGGGCAGTCCACACGTGGGGCAAATGGGGTATGTTTGGTAATTCCAATTTTAAGTCCAATTTAAATGGGTCTATTTTATATTATTTTAAAATAACTATATAAGGTATTTTAAGTAATTAAACACCCAAACTAAATCATTTTCACAAACACCCACATTAAAATCAAAAGTTCATCTTCCTCACAATATTTCTCTCTCTAAAAACCAAAGAAGAAGAAGAGTAAAATTGAATCTTGGGCTGGAAGAAATAAGGGGGTTTTCATCAAATTCTTTGAAATTTCTTCATCAAGGTATGGTGGTTTTCATCCATGAGTAGATTTCACCCTTTGAGCCCCTTCAAAACTTGATTTCAAATCTTACAATTTTCCCAAAAAGTAGGGTTTTATTCGAATAGCATGGGTTCTCTTTAAAAACGTTTTCAATGGTTCAAATAAGTTGGGTTATGATTGAATTGATGAATTATGGTTCATTTATGGTGAAATTCCCCCAAGAACCCATGGATTCCCTAAATTGCTAAATTGTGATCTCAATGTGGGTTGATTGACTTTAGAAGGATGTAAATTGGTTTTGTTTAGATTAATTGAATTGAATGAATTATGTTATTACCATATCTAATGTAGAAATTGTAGATGTTGAGTTGAATGTGATTCATGATCCTTGAAGGGTGAATTATGAGAATTGTACATGAATGTGAGAATTGTGCATGTGCTTCAAGATTTATGTTCAGAATGAAGATTATATGATTATGGTGTAATTGTGGTGGAGATTGAACATGAATGTTTCCTTGTCTATGAGTGTTGGCTATGGATGAGGTCAAGGTATGATATGTATGGTGTTAGTGATCCAAAAGTGGTACTTAGCATTAGATGGGATTATGGGATCCTATCTATGCATTTCACAAGTATAGCTTAGGGTTGCTTATGAGATGGTTTGAATTATGTTTCTTCACAAATGTGCATGATGATTCTTAAACTTGAAAAAATGCATGGTTTCAACTAAATGTCCCTTTTTAGCATGTTTTCAAGGATTTTATGCATGACTAGCATACTTAGTGAAATTTTGTGTTAACCCATATTTTCTACATTTTTCTATAAGTGTAGGTCCCGGTCATTGAGGTGTACTTCTACCTTTGTGCAAACCTTGGATTGATTCTCTCCACGCTTTTGGTGAGTCCTCAAGAATGGAGGACGGAAGTTATTCATTTCCAGTTCTTCTACTTTTCCTTTTAAGACTATGTTAGGAAGGGCTGTGACCCTTATTGTTACTCGATTGTATTAGATGATTTATTGAGACAATGTCTAGACTTCTATTTAATTTTATGAAAAGACTTCGATTGTAAAAAGTTTTAATTCCGCATCATTTCTATGGATTTATGTTTATGATATGTTAAGGGCTTGTATGAAACCCCTTAGAGGTGGAGTACGCCGTGTTACATCTCGGGGGTATCCCTGGGTTGTGACAGGTGATTGCCTTGAGAACCAGACCCTACACTTAGGAAAAAATATAGGTGAAGTAAGTGTTAGTACAATAATGCACTAAGTATGATAGCCATGCATAAAAATACTTAAAACATGCTAAGAGGGACATTTCATTTGAAAGTATGCAATTTACCAATTTTGAACATGATTTGAGAGTTTAGAGAGCATAAATCATAACATAGTCATAATCATCATAAATGCCTTGACAACTCATATACAAAACTTATTGAGTAACCATAGTTCATAATTAATATTCTTGTTCTTGTTGAGGAAAATTAGCCTTAACCGTCATAGACCATGTGAGCTTAACATGGAATCCGGTATTACCCACACAAAAAGGCTTGTCATACTTGCCTAAGGTAGAACCATACTTTTAGCTTAGGTGGATATACTAACTAAATACCTATAGGGGCATATATTTTATGGGATAAGGAGATTGCTACAAGAAACCCAGACTCAACTAGGGTAGAAGGTTTCCATCTCATGAGACATACTTTGGTAACTTGGGCTCAACTAGTGTAAAAGGATCCCATTGGAAGCCGGACTCCACTAGTGTAAAATCTTCCATCTCATATACAATACCCACTGGGTGCTAAGCATTAATTCCCACGGAGTACATATTAAGTCTTGACTTAAGTTCATATTCATGGAAGAATATCTTGACACTCAATCCAACATAATTCATAGGATAGCTCTTAGATCATGCGTGAGATTAACCTTTCACCATCCATATCTACATATACATATCTTAGATTCAACTAGGTGAGAATAGCCTTTCAACCTTAGAATCACCATATTGTGAGATTGCCTTTCACATCATATCATATTCATTCATAGGAGTGTATGTGAGAACATCCTTTCAACAACACAACAATTACATCATAATCATAATCACTTTACTCTCAAAGTGTTCTTAAAGCATACACATAAACCTCATAATCATACATAATTTTCATACCTTGCCTTGAAGGATTAAAGATCATATTCAATCAACACATCTAGAATTCACTACATTTGACATGGATATATGCATAATTCAAGTAATTCAATCCTTACATGCATAATTCTATAACATTCTCCCTTCATCAACCAAGACCCACATTACGAGATCATAATTGATAAATAGGGGAATTCATGAATTCTTTGATAATTCAACTTATAATCATAGGAAATCATCAATTTATACATAATATAACATAGTCCAATCATTATAAATGATTTTGAAAGGAATTCATGGGTTTGGAGTCAAACCCTAACTTTTGGGATTTCTAGTTTCAAAATTGGGATTTGAAAGGACTCCATGGATGAAGGACTACCATACCTTAATCAACAATGCCCAATGAATTTGAGTGAAAGACCTTGCCCCTTGAACCCTAGATCCAACTTCCTTCTTCTTCTTCTTCTTCTTCTTCTTCTTCCTTGATGTTCTAGAGAGAGAATTTTTGGAGAGGATGAAGTTTTGGGAATAATTTTGTGTTTTTTGAAATAATGAGGAGAAAGACTTACTTTAGGGGTCTTAAAATCCTTATATAGGTGGTTCTAATTAGGCTAAAATGACACTACTTAATATTAATTAAAATCGTAAAACCCCAAAGTGCCCCTATATTAACTCCTCAAAATAGTCCCCAGGTCACCACCCACGAGACCCCGACCATAGGGCTAGGTTTGACCCACGACCCGTACTGGTTTGGCGTGGGATGAATACTGGAACTTTTTGGCTAACCACGAAACCTCCACCTACGGGGAGTGGACCCACCCACGGGGCATTGGTCCTTCTGTGGTCATTGCCCTGGGCGGTTTTCTAGGGGTCTTTCTCAAGGGCCCTAGTTGGTCCTTGAGGGTTGGTACCTTGACGTTCTAACACAAACCTTTCATTATAAGTACGGGAGTTAAATTCATGACTCTAACCCCCATGTCAAGCTCTAGTTTAGCCTACAAATTTTCTGAGGTGTTACATTATCTCCCACTTGGGACATTCATCCTCGAATGATGATCTAGACACCTTACGGAAGTAAAGACTCAAGACTAGCAGCCCATCATGCATGCTACATAAAAAATAATGCACAATTCATAGGAGGAAACTTTCACTCCATCTCAAACATGATCAATGCATCACTAGGAAGTAGGAACTACATCTAACAACTCATTATGCATGAAAAATCAACATATTTCATATTCATCGAGGGAACTACCTTCTCCAAACTAAAAGCATGCTCAACACAATCTCATGGAGCCCTTACACAACATATTTTCAAAAGCACAACTAAAACATGGTCAACAACTCATCTCATGAAGTACATAGGCAACTCTTACTCAATGCACAACAACATGAGGAAAAATCAATCATAAAAACTCATTTTCTTATTAAACATGAATTTCTCAAGAACATGCATAACATAAGAAAATCATGAAAAAACTCATATAACACACATGACTCCCAAAACAAGGAAAACTCAAGATGAACTACTTACCTCCAACTAGGGTAGGAGTAGAAGGAAAAGATGAGGATAGCGGGACTTCATATCGGCCTCGGCCTCCCTATTAGTACCCTCAACTAGATGATTCCTCCGTAAAACCCTCACGGAAACTATTTCCTTGATTCTCAATCTCTTAACTTACCGGTCTAGAATCTTTACCAGAATTTCCTTACATAAAATACTTTTATCAACCCCTAACCCTTCTAAGGGGATAATGGATGCCGGATCTCCAATACACTTCTTGAGCATAGAAACATAAAACACTAGATGAACCGAAACTAACTTGCTTGGCAACTAACTCATAGACAACTTTATCAATACGCCTCAAGATTTGGTATGGGCCTTACATACTGGGGACTAAGTTTTCCTTTCTCGCCCAATCATATCACACCCTTCATAGGTGGAATTTCCAAGAAGATCCAAAATCATAAACACTAGTAACAATCACCAATCTTGTTCTGTAAGCACACCAGCTCCCCCTAGGGAGAAAGCCTCATATAATACCCTAAGCACCGCTTCCTTTCAAGTCAACTAAAATTGGATCAAGCCCTTGCTTAGCTTTCACATGTCACCAAAGACAATTCGGACCCATTGTAACCTTAACACCACCCTTGGTGGAGTCCATTAACGGAACACCCTCTAGGGCCCACCTATGAACATTTCAAACCAACTCTTTCTTATCATCATTTACATGAGCAAAACTTCCCATAGACAATCTACTAAGAGCATTTGTTACCATTTTTGCCTTGCCGGGATGATAAAGTACACTCATGCCATGATCCTTTATTAATTCAAGCCACCTCCGTTGGCAAAGATTCAAATCCTTTTGACTAAACACATATTGTAACCTCTTGTGATCGGTAAACACATCAACATGAACTCCATATAGATAATGCCTCCATATCTTCAAGGCAAAAACAACCGCCGATAACTCAAGGTCATGGGTAGGATAATTCTTCTCATGGACTTTAAGTTGCCTTGAAGCATAGGCAATCACCTTACCATTTTGCATAAGCACACATCCCATCCCAACTCTAGAGGCATCACAATATACCACAAAACCATCCATACCTTTTGATAAGGTCAACACCGGAGAGGAAGTAGGTCTATCTTCCAACTCTTGGAGACTTTCCTCACAAGCTTCCGACACAAACTTTCTCATTCTCGACCTAGGGTCGGCCACTATAGATGGAGCATATCTTGACAACCTAGTAAACATCCAAGCATACTCCTCAATACTCATCTCACCCTGCCGATGGTTAATAAACTCAAGTATCTTACCCTCTGTCATCTCCAAAGGGAAAAACCTACCAATAAACTCATTCTTAAACCTTTCCCACTCCATAGGACCCACTTCTACCTGCCTTGATTCTTTCCATTGGCTTAACCACATATGAGCAACATCTTTCAATTGGTAAGCGGTTAATTCCTCCTTCTCTAACGGAGTCTCTCTCACAAAATCCAACACCTTAGAGACCTCATCTATAAACTCTTGAGGATCTTTCCTGTAATGAACCGAGAGCACCCCTTAGTCGTTATTGGCGTATTCGACCTCTCAGAGGTCTTATACAAGCCCTTAGCATTCGTCATTGCATTTATCATAGAAAAATAGCGGAAAATTTAAAACTTTTTCATAATATAACACAAGACTTAAAAAGTCACCTCATTTAACCTTTAATACAAAATCGAAGTACTACGTCTCAAGGTAGCCATCTTAAAACACGACTACAACACGAGAGGGACACAACCTTTACAATACAAAAGGAACTACTATCTAGTACATTGAACTTAAAGAAACTCTTTAACATATAGGTCCTTGAATCTTTAAGGACATACCCGAACTTGGGAATAGTAAGCCAAGCTCATCACTTCTAGGAAAGACCCTTTAGCCACCACCACCTACACTGTGTTAAAAATGAAGAAGAATGGTGTTAGTACAAGAATGCACTAAGTATGATAACCATGCAAAACATGCTTTTAAAAGGGAAATTTAGTTGGAAACCATGCATCATGCCTTTTTAGAGAAACTTCAAGAACATTTAGCACAATAGGAACAATATAAACCACATACGTCATCATACACATGGAAACCATTCATAATAGCACATAGATCCACTTATAACATTTTAGGCACATTCAATGCATACAATACATTACCTTCCACTTTATCTTAACTCCTTTCCTCAAGCAACCCTTAGGGAATACTTGGTGCAATGTATCACCTTAAGGTTACCAAAGGTGAACTTACATAAAGCCTTCATCAATCCAACCACATATATTCATAGAGTCATAAGCACACCATAAGACATAGTCTTCACATAGGAACCATCACCTAAGACAACCCCCCAAGTCACACTAGTGCAATGTGCAAGTAGCATCCCATAATACTACTCACACCAAGTGTTCCTAAGAAGCCACCATAGACTAGGCACATCATATTCAACAAGTCATAACATCTTCATTTAACATTAGACATAAGACTAACATACTTCATAACATCATATAAGGACTCATTCATTTACTACATCATTAGACATAACCCATTTAGTTCATATCATAGGTAAACCACCCTCACAACCCCTTCATAAGCTCACTTGTACAATGTATACATGGAGTCCCATACCCCCACATATACTAAGCAAACCCATTAAGAAGTCATAAGTGTAATTCACATGCATAATCATACTTCATGTCTTGACATAAGTAAAGTCAAACTTAACATGCTTTCATATTAACATACATAGACCATAGTCTTCATTACATAAAGAGCCTAATCATAACCTCTCTTAGAGTCCACTTGTGCTATGTATAAGTAGGGTCCATAGTCCTACCTACACTAAGTAACTCTTCAAGAAATCATGACTAGAGTTCATATTCTTATCTTAGTTCATTTCTTAACTTTCGGGAGATATTTCCATAACCGACATAGACCACGTGAGCTACATGGAATCCAGTGTTCTACTCCGACACCGAAAAGAGAGGGTACTACTTGCCAAGGTAGGACCTACATACATAATAGCTATCTAGTGGATCCACTAAGCTAAGACCTACGGGGGAACATAGTTATGGAACAAGGAGATTGTTACTAGAAACCTTGACTTGCTAGGCGTGGAGGTTTCCATCTCATGAGATAACATCTATGTTGGGAACCCGGACTTGCTAAACATGAAGGTTCTCTTGTGGGAAGCTAGACTTGCTAAACGTGAAGCCCCCACTCTCATTTTTCATGTTCACTCGGTTCTAAGCTCCAACTCCCTTTTTAAACATCTTTAAGCCTTTATTTAACATTAGTTCATAAAATAGGCTTTAGGGACTTAATCCCTCATATCATATAGCTCAAAGGTTTCTAAGATGAGAATGACCTTTTATCATAGAACCTACATTATGTGAGAATGACCTTTCACATACTCATACCATATTCATATCATAGTCCAGTTTAGAGTACAATTGAGGAAACCTTTCAAGAGACTCACTTTCACTAGATTACCATAAACCTTATTCATTCATTCATGTGTGCACATATGTGAGAAAGCCTTTCACATAAACACCATTATACAACACATATTCATACCTTGCTAATCATACACTTTGCATGCATAATAAGATGTAAGGGTGCATATAAGAGTTAACCTTTTAATAGACACCATAACACATCATATTCATAGGTATACATGTAGAGTGTGTGTGTGCATATTGGTCCTCATAGTGACATAATAACAACAACATTGATATTGAGTGCACTTCCCATCAAGGGATCACAACACATTCACAATGTTCCCAAATCATGAGCAATTCACATATAAAGCCTTTAGGGATTCTAGACCACACACCCATACTTCATCATAGGAGACAAGGACACATTCAACATTGAATAGGTACTCTTAACATGTATATGGTCAAACATTCATATATGGGTCATATAGGTAGGGGTCATTCCACAATAGTACTTAACATAATCAATCATGTAGACCACACCTTATCCCTAACATTATTATTCACATTATACTCCTCATCATCAACACACTTTAAACATCATGCTAGCATTGAGGATTTCATACATAACCTTCATAGCACAACTTCATAAACATATGCATCATAATCATCAATTCACTTCACATCTATTGCCTTCAAGGCCATGATCTCAACATGCATAGATAGAAAAGAAGTAAACACCGCCACCATAAGTGGACCAAACCACACAACATCAATTCTTATACTATAGACTAGAAGTTAGGTCAACTTACCAATTCTCCAAGCCATGATCACCATGGATCAATCCTCAACTATTCATAATAAATTGACATAGATAGAAATAGGAATCACCAATGTAATTCAATAACATAAACATAATCTAAGTACAATTCTATGAACAAAGGGATCAACCCATAACTTTGCCCATAAGGCCATAATTCTCAACTCATCAATATACCAACAATTCAACATGAATAAGTATAGATAACCATAGGAAACATCAATACAATCTAGTCTAAACATAATTTCACCAATAGAGATCATATTCATAAAGACCACATCATAGACCAATTTTTGAGAATTTGGGGATCATGGGTTCTTCAAGAATTCCTTTGAAAATTATCTTAAAAACCTTAATTCCACATTAATTCATCAATATAATGATTTAGAAAATCGTTTGACAAGGGACCCATGTTTAGATTGAAAATTGGGAATTTTGGTCTTTGAATCACTTTTGAAAATCTTTGATAGAACTCCTTGAGGTTATTCAAGAATAAAGAGTTACCATACCTTAGTTATTGAAGACCCATGAAATTGAAGAAGCAATCAGTTGAAAACCCATCTTCTAGCTTGAGGTTCATCAAGGTCTTCAATGGAGTTTTTGAGAGAATCTATTTTAAGAGGGCAGGGTCAATTTGAAGAATGGGGTCTAATTCTAGGTTTTGGGGTTTTAACCAACTTAAAATACCCTAAAATAGGTAGAGTAACCGTTTATAATAATTCCCCAAAGTACCCAAACCACCCTTCACTTATTTGGACCTTTTAAACAAGCCAAACTTGAGTATTATTTTCACAGATTTCGTTGGGAACCAAGTCCGCGACGCGGAGGTGTTCCCACAAGTTTCTAAAAATTAAATTTTGAACTTCAAGCTGCCTTGGCAGCTTGTTTGGCCAAGGGTTGGGGTCCTCCTCGGGGACCCTTAGGGTGGTCCCGGGTAGTCGTACCCGAACGTTTTGACCCTAAAAACATTTATTAAGATACTAGGGTCACCTCCATTGATTTTAGACTCCAAGCTACACATAAAAACATGAACAACATACTAGAACACACCAACACACAAAAGACTAGTTTCCGAACGTCTTGGTCGTCCCTTGACGTTTGACTTCCAAACTCTTTAAAACTGACTAAAAAGGCTATTATTCATTATTTTTAACAAGTTATTAATGCATAAAACCCATGTGAGCCTCTACTTTACCCTACTTCATTTTGAGGGTTGTTACATTTCCCCATCTTTGACCCATAAAATTTTGGAGTTTCTATCCCGACTTGAGCCAACAATTGAAAACCAAACCTAATTTTCTCATTAGTCACTTGATCAACCGGAACTTGAGGAGGAGCTCCTTGATCAACAATCTCCTTCAAATCCACCGGTGAAAGCTCCTTGAGTAGTCATGTCCAGTAGACCACCGGGTAAGTGTTAGAAGAAGGATCCTATAGAGTTAAACTCTATCGCAGACTTAAGAGTAATAAAATAAGTGAAATTTCCTAATCATCTTGTAGCTTCGCGTTCATAAATGTGGTGTGCTTCACACTCATGGACAAGACTCTACTAGACGTGGCTTATGAGACATAATCCTAGAATCATTCTAAACCTTGTACTCTGATTACGAGGTTGGTCACTACCCAGGGGTACCCCGTAGATGTAACATGGCGTATAGAACCCCGAAGGACTCCAAAAGCTTCCGGATCGAGGATATGGTTGATTGTTTCTTGAACAAGGTTGAAGGATCAGACAAGGTATTCAAGGAGATGAAAGATGATGTCTCATCTCTAAATCAAACGGTGACTTCACACTCAGTTTCCATTAAGCAGCTTGAAACTCAGATGGGTCCGATCTCGGCTCATTTAAATCCAAAACCGAAAGGGGGTCTCCCTAGTGATACTTTGGTAAACCCGAAGAATGAGACATGATCACATGGCCACATCGTGCCACAATTTTAAATAAGTCACTTCTTGGGAAGCAACCCAAGTTTTATTTGTTGTTTTGAATAATGTTTGTTGAATGTGCAGGTTGAAATTCAAATTTTTGAGAAAAAGGGCAATTTAGCGACCTAAAAATTCACTCGGCGAATCGCAGAGGGATCAACAAGCATGACATATCTTGCCTCTTGGACCAACTGGAAGACAGAGTTTCAGTTGAACTCGACAAACTAAAGTCCACTCAGCAAATCGTCGAGTGGATCGACGACGTTAATGAGCCTCGCCGAGTGAGGTGCGAACTAAAGGGTCAAAGACCTTTCAACCGTTTTAAATTCAAATCTTCTCCTTATTTTTAACTTTCGACTCTTGCACACTTACAATAAGATTTTTGATCATAGTTTTTCATTTCAATTTTTGTGGGTATCCTTGTGTGCTCGGAATCTGAAGTGTTGCCCATTATTTCCTTTTGCCTTAGTGTCGTGTTTTTGAACTTGAGGTTGGTTGTTCGAACTTGCTTTTAAATTGCAAAACTTGTGTCGAGCATGTATTTGAGTAGTTCATAGATCTAGTATATGCTTTGATTCTATGTTAAATTATTCGTATATATCTATTTAGAACTCAAGCATGCCTAATATCTTGTTTAGCCTAAATTAGTTTGAGATTTGCATTTAAAGCGTGTAAATTATGGGTTTTCATGTAGGGTTTTGTGTGGGTGAAGTCTGAGTAACCCAAGTTCCACCAAACAACTCCAATTTGCCCAATGATGGATACGGTAACATCATTCTTAACGGCACAATCGTTGTTTGGATGAATCTAGACCAATTGGGGGAAGTGTGAGTACTCCTAGGGTAAGTAATTGTCATGGGTATGTTTGAATTTTATAAAATTTTCCTTGGAATCGGTTGTTGTAGGCTGTGCATTGAGAATTGAGATTTGGGTTGGGAATCTAGCACGTTTGGCCATTTGGTGAGCTGAGTCGAGCTCGCTGAGTGACTCGACGACTTGCCAATTGACCACCTTTATTGCCAATTTGAGCTGATCTGTTATTATGTTTCAACGTATTTTTTGACGATACATATGTGCTCACCGAGTACGCTCGGAGACTCCCCTAGTACACTGGGCAACTCATCGAATGAGTTTCGTCTCACCTTTATGACTTCGTTTTTGACCGATTGTTTCTATGAAATTCAGCGAAGCTACCTCTGGTCACCGAGTGAACCCGGTGACTCGCCGAATGGTCTGTGAAACTGCCCTTTTATGCTGAATTTCTGCTTTTTCATTCTTGAACTTTTGGCAAGCCCTCTACTGCTCACTAAATGGCTTCGACGACTTACCGAATAGATTGACAAGTTTTCCTGCATTTTTAAAAAAATGACATTTTGCTAAAACTTTGCAACCACATGTGTTTTGTTTGTCTTTTTCTACAGATATGGCTAGAGCTAAGCTCCCAGTGAGAGGTCCTGCACCTTGGAAAATGGCAAAAAAGGGTCGTAATTGCAGCGGAGGTCACAATTCCCTAGGCCACTCGTCTTAAGCCTCTTTTGGGGAGTGTGAAGGTCAAAGGGAATAAACAAGTCGTGGAGAGTTCCAGTTCAAGCTCAAGCTCATCGGACAACATGGGCATCGACTCCACTCACCTTACATCCTGTGAGTCTGAAAGGGAAGAAGCTGCGGGGTCCAGGACTCCAGTGCATACACTGGAGTCTGAGGGAGGGTTGCTAAAGCAGAGGTGTGACGAATTGCGTTCTAAAGAAATTCATGAACCATTGGCCAGACTTCCAGCACTGCCAACACCTCCAACACCTCCCGCCTCAGCATATCCTCATCGTTCTATGAACCGATTAAAGGCTATTGGTTTGAGGACCATTTTAGAGGAGAAGCAATTGTCTACAGATGGTGTGGTAGACATGTATCTGGATGTGTGGGAGACGCTGTACTTCAACAAATTTCAATAGTTCACTCAGCCCTAAAATCCTTATGTTCCTTCCTGGGTTCAGGAATTCTATGAGAGTTATGCAAGGTTAGTTCGAAAGTGGAAGAAGAAGGTTAGGTTGATGGCACCGATGGACTATGTAGAGGTGCGGTGAAAGAGAGTAAAGTGCAGTGAGACCAACATCAATGATATGCTGAACTGCACTACGTGTACCATCTATTCCTTGGCCAACATGGTCAAGACCAAAACTATAGATGAGTTGAAGGGTTGGTTGACCCCGTTGCTGAGCGATGTTAATCCTCCCTGGATAGGGGCGGGAGTGGTGATTGAGAAGAATGACTTGCATGTGGCTACTTGTTACTGGTTTGGATTCATTTCCAACACCCTGATGCCTTCTCAGAATGAATCAATTATTTGGCATCCTAAGGCTGCACTGTTAGGTTTTATTCTTGATCGGGAATAGAGGAATCTCAAAGAAATCATTTATCAGGAGATGGTGATGAAGGCGAAACAAAACCATACCTCGTTACCATTTCCAGTGCTAATTAGGGAGTTGTGTCGTGTCACGACCCAGGGGTACACCCACGATGTAAGATGGTATACTCGACCCTGAAAGGGTCTCATACAATCCACTTAGCATATCATAACATACAATAAAAGAACTGATGCGGAATTTAAAACTTTATCCATACAATCAAAGTCTTTTATAAAAGCAAGAGAAAGTCTAACTTGTCTCAATTAGCCATCTAATACAATCATTGAATCAAATAGGGATACAACCCTTACACTATAGTCCGAAATGAAATAACTAAAAAGAAACTACTAATGACTCATGCGTCCTCGAATCTTGAGGACTCACCACAAGCTAGTAGAATAGTTGATCCAAGCTTGAAACAAAAGAAGATCACCTCAAAGTCCAGACCCTACATTTATAAAAAATATAGAAAATATGGGTTAGTACAAAAATTGCAGAAAGTATAATAGCCATGCATAAAAATCTTTAAAACATGCTTAAAGAGGACATTTTGGTTGAAAAGTATGCACTTTACTAAGTTTGAGAATTATCATTCATTTTAGTATAAAAGCATAAGTCACAAGCATATTCAACATATAACTCACCATAGCATACTAGAACCATCTCATAAGTAATCTTAAGTTATACTTGTGCAATGCATAGATAAGATCCCATATTCCCATCTATACTAAGTACCACTTTTAGGCCACCATAATCATACTTACCATTCTTTGATATCATCCTTAGTTAATACTCATAGACAAGGAAACCTTCACATTTAATAAGTCATATCAAGGAAAGCAACTCATAGCAACAATCCACATTAAGCATACTTCATTTTATAAACCATCATAACATAAAAGGGAAACACCATAACTACTCTCAAAGTCTACTTGTGCAATGCATGGATGAAGTCCCATACCCCCACCACCACTTAATAGAGCTTCTTGACTAACCATAGTTCATAACTCATATTCTTGTTCATAGTGGGAATAAGTCTTAACCGACATAGACCATGTGAGCTTAACATGGAATCCGGTGTTATGCCCTATACCGAAAAGAGATGGTCTACTTGCCTAAGGTAGAACATGTAACATTTTAGCTTAGGTGGATCCACTAGCTAATAACCTATGTGGGCACATAGTTATGGAAGAATGAGGTTGTTACTAGAAACCCGACCATACATAGAGAGAGCTTCCACCTCACAATATCCACTCCGTCCTAAGCATTACATTCCCACAGAGTAGTTAATTCTCTTTTAACATCATTACACATGAAAGGGATGCCGTTGTCCTACTAGTCAAGGTACATCATCGTAATATCTTATTGAATCCTCATGAAAGGGGTACCATTGGTCTACCGATTCAAGATTCATCATTATAATAGTCCATTGACTTCTCATGAAAGGGGTACCATTGGTTTACCGATTCAAGACAAGCCTCAAAATATGTCATTAGTCTCTCAAGAAAGGGATGCCATTTGTGTACCGATTCAAGCTTCATCATTATAATACTTCTTTAGTTACTCATGAAAGGGATGCCATTGGCCTACCGATTTATGGTATATCATTAGTATAGCTCTTTAATTACACATGAAAAAGTGACCTTAGCCTACCGATTCATTTAGGTGAGAAAAGCCTTTCACAACATGTCATCATCATTCATAAGTGTATAATTGAGAATAGCCTTTCAATCAACACATCATCATTATCATAATCATAGAAACTTAATTCATACTTCATTCATAAGAGTGTGTGTATGTAAGAATAGCCTTTCAACAACATCACAATTACATCGTAGTCATAATAACATT
Source organism: Solanum sparsipilum (assembly GCA_029582215.1). NCBI lineage: Eukaryota > Viridiplantae > Streptophyta > Magnoliopsida > Solanales > Solanaceae > Solanum > Solanum sparsipilum. Next base: position 53,783 of record JAKRZT010003906.1, read on the forward strand.
ATTCTCAAAGTATTCATAAACCATGTACATAAGTATCATAATCATACATAAAACTCATAATTTTACCGTCAAGGACCATAGATCACATTCAATCAATACACCTAGAATTACTACATTAGGCATGTATAATAACATGATTCAAGTAATCAATTCATAACATTCATAATTCTATAACTAACTAGTTGTATCAATCAATACCCACACTTTCAGATCCAATTTGAGAAAATAGGGTAATTCATGGATTCTTGAGGAATTCAACTTAAAATCATATAAAATCATCAATATATCCATAAACAAACATAATTCAATCATTTAAAATAAATTTTAAAGGAATCCATGAGATTGAAGTCAAACCCTAACTTTTGGGTTTTCTAGATATGAAATTGGTGGTTTTGAAGGGGCTCTATGGGTGACGTCTTACCATAGATGAAAATCTTGATTCTTCAACCCTAGCTTCACCTCTCTTCTTCTTCTTCCTTGGAATTCTAGAGAGAGGATTTTGGGAGAAAGTTGGTTATGGATTTGAGTTTGGGATTTTATGAAGTGGATGGGTTGGTTAATGATTTAAAAACACTTAAATAGGTGAATTAAAACAATATAAAATGATCCCACATCAAACTAACTAAAAAGGAAATTACTTAAAAACCCTAGCCCTAACCGACTTAAGACAACCTACAGGTCCCCATCCACGATCCCCACCTACGGGGCGTGGACTAACCCACGGACCGTACTGGTGGGGGGTAGGTTGGGGTATGTAGCTACTGGATTTTGTCTTTGACCCACGAGTCTTTCCCACGGAGCGTGGACCACCCTATGGGGCGTAGATCCCTCCGTGGGTCACTATTTTAGGCAGGTTTGGTGTAGACTTTTAGGGTCCTCCTCAAGGGCCCTTGGCTGGTCCTTGGGGAGTCGTACCTTGACGTTTAATCCCTAAATCCTTCATTCTAAGTACGAGAAGCAAATTTTATGACTCTAAAACTTACGAAAAGCTCTAGTTAAGCCTACTAGTTTATGGGTGTTACATTATCTCCCCTTTGGGAACATTCGTCATCGAATGACTATCTAGACATCTTACGGAATTAAAGACTCAAAACTAGCCGCCCATCATGCATGAAACATCAAAATAATGCACAATTCAAAGGAGGACATCAACTCCATCTCAACATACTCAATGCAACACAAGGAAGTAGGAACTACATCTAACAACCCATTATGCATGAAAACTCAACATGTCAACATTCATAGGAGGAACTACCTTCTCCTACTCAAAGCATGCTCAACTTACTATCATGAAACCAATTAGGTAATTACTCTCAAAAGCACAATAAATCATGTTCTACAATTCATCTCATGAAACATATATGCAACTCATACTAAATGCACAACAATATAAGGAACATAAATCATAAAAAACTCATTTTCTTACTAATCATGAACTTCTCAAAAACTGCATAACATAAGGAGATTATGGAAATTTCTAAAACACACATGACTCCAAATCATAAAACAAGTCTCAAGGAACTCTTTGTATCAAGCTAGAATTGGAATGGAATAAAGAGATGAGGATATCAGGACTCTGAACAATCTTCCTGTCAAAGCACATCATCTCCCCCTTGGGAGAAAGCCCTCTACTAAAACCTCAAGTACTAATTCTTTTATGAAATCTCAAAGCATAGTCAAACACTCATAATAACCTTACCGGGTTCTAAACTTCCCAAACTTAATACATCTCTCAAGGTGAGAACTTCAAGCCAATCCAATCATGAACATCAAGAACACTCAACGACCTTGATATCTAGGCACGTCATCCCCCACTTAGGAGTAAGCCTATACTAACTCTTCTAAGAATCATCTCCTTCAATTCTAAGGCGGAGCAAGTCAATTCTAAACTATATCAACTCATATCATCACCTTTGGTGGGACCTACCAACCAATCATATTCATGTATTATCTAAACATCCTACTCAAAATGACTATACTTAAGATCAATCTTAAAGATAACTAACTCTTTGAAGTTGGTCAACACCTGAACGCTTCTCCCTCACCTAACTAGGTGGCACCTACAACCCTCAAAATATTACATCTCATAAACACCATACATGCCTAGTTCTTAAGATAAGTCTACTCATAGGTTCCCATACATGCTTTATCCTTAAGCAATTCTATTCATCAAATCTTCCACCTTACCCAAAACTCACAATGGCCAAGTAGGGTTCTACCATCACTAACATAAAACAACTACAAAACTCATTCATAACAAAGGAAACATCAAAGTGTAGAATCTCAAGTCCTATCTAGTCACATAGTCATAATTGGCATCACAACAACATTTTCTCCCCCAATCTTTGTAGCATGAGCCCTTCGAGTGGTCATATCTTTAAGACCATCGAATAAGGAGTATGAGAGAGACCTCATAGAGTTAAACTCTATGGAACGACTTAGAGAATGAAGAAGTGAGATTTCCTAAATATCTTACAACTTCTCATTCATAAATGTGGCGCGCTTCACACTATGAACAAGACTCTACTAGACGTGGCTTATGAGACATCATCCTAGAATCATTCTAAACCTGTGCTCTGATACTACGTTTGTCACGACCCAGGGGTATACCCTAGATGTAACATGGTGTACTTTACCCCAAAGGGGTCTCATACAAGCCACTTAGCATATCATAACATATGATAAAAAAAATTATGCGAAATTTAAAAACTTTATCCATCAAGCAAGCGGAAGTCTACCTTGTCTCAATTAGCCATCTAATAGAATCCTTGAATCAAATAGGGACAAAACCCTTACACTATAGTCCGAGATGATAACTAGAAAGAAACTACTAATGACTCATACATCCTCGAATCTTGAGGACTCACCACAAGCTAGGAGAATAGTTGATCCAAGCTTGAACCAAAAGAAGATCACCTCAATCTGGACCCTACACTTATAGAAAATGTAGAAAATATGAGTTAGTACAAAAATTGCACTAAGTATACTAGCCATGCATAAAAATCTTTAAAACATGCTAAAAAGGACATTATAGTTGAAAAGTATGTACTTTACCAATTTTGAGAATCATCATGCAGTTTAGTATAAAAGCACAAGTCACAAGCATATTCAACATATAACTCACCATAGCATACAAGAACCATCTCATAAGTAATCCTAAGTTATACTTGTGCAATGTATAGATAAGATCCCATAATCCCATCTATACTAAGTACCACTTTTAGGCCACCATAATCATACTTACCATTCTTTGATATCATCCTTAGTTAATACTCATAGACAAGGAAACCTTCACATTTGATAAGTCATATCACGGAAAGAAACTCATAGCAACAATCCACATTAGGCATACTTTATTTTATAAACCATCATAACATAAAAGGGACACACTATAACTACTCTCAAAGTCTACTTGTGCAATGCATGGATGAAGTTCCATACCCCCACCCACACTTAATAGAGCTTCTTGAGTAACCATAGTTCATAACTCATATTCTTGTTCATAGTGGGAATAATCCTTAACTGACATAGACCATGTGAGCTTAACATGGAATCTAGTGTCATTCCCCACACCAAAAAGAGTTGGTCTACTTGCCTAATGTAGAACATGTAACATTTTATCTTAGGTGGATCCACTAGCTAATAACCTATGTGGGCACATAGTTATGGGACAAGGAGGTTGTTACTAGAAACCCGACTATACATAGGGAGAGCTTCCACCTCACAATATCCACTCGATGCTAAGCATTACATTCCCATGGAGTAGTTAATTAAATTTTAACATCATTACACATGAAAGGGATGCCATGGGCCTACTATTTCAAGGTACATAATTAGAATAGCTCATTGAATCCTCATGAAAGGAGTACCATTGGTCTATCGATTCAAGGTTCATCATTATAATAGTTCATTGACTTCTCATGAAAGGGGTACCATTGGTCTACCGATTCAAGACAAGCCTTAGAATATGTCATTAGTCACTCATGAAAGGGATGCCATTGGCCTACTGATATAACGTTCATCATTAGTATAATTCATTAGTTACTCATGAAAGTAATGCCATTGGCCTACCGATTCATGGTATATCATTAGGATAGTTCTTTAATTACACATGAAAAGGTTCCCTTAGCCTATCAATTCAATTAGGTTAGAAAAATCTTTCACAATATGTCATCATCATTCATAAGTGAATAATTGAGAATAGTCTTTCAATCAACACATCATCATTATCATATTCATAGAAACTTCATTCATAAGAGTGTATGTATGTGATAATAAAATTTCAACAACACCACAATTACATCATAGTCATAATAACATTATTCTCAAATTATTCATAAATCATGTACATAAGTATCATGGTCATACATAAATCTCATAATTTGCCCTTCAAGGACTATCGATCACATTTAATTAACACAACTAAAATGACTACATTAGGCATGGATAATAACATGATTCAAGTAATCAATTCATTACATTCATAATTCTATAACGTACTACCTGCATCAATCAATACCTACACTTTAAGATCCAATTTGAGAAAATAGGGTAATTCATGGATTCTTGAGGAATTCAACTTAAAATCATATAAAATCATCAATATATCAATAAAAAATATAATTCAATCATTTAAAATGAATTTGAAAGGAATCGATGAGATTGAAGTCAAACCCTAACTTTTGGGTTTTTTTGATTTGAAATTAGGGGTTTTGAAGGGGCTCTATGGGTGACGGCTACCTATAGATAAAATCTACTATACATTATTGAAGATTTACCATGAATTTTAGAAAACAACTTGATTCTTCAACCCTATATTCACCTTTCTTCTTTTTCTTCCTTGGAATCCTAGAGAGATGATTCTGGGGGAAAGTTGGTTATGGATTTGGGTTTGCAATTTTATGAAGTGAATCGGTTAGTTAATGACTTAAAAACACTTAAATAGGTGAATTAAAATAATATAAAATGACCCCACATCAAACTAACTAAAAAGGAAATTACTTAAAAACCCTAGCCTAATTCACTTAAGACAGCCTACAGGTCCTATCCATGACCCCCACCTACGGGGCATGGACTGACCCACAGACCGTACTAGTGGGGCGTGGGTTGGGGTCTGTAGCTACTGGATTTGGCCGTTGACCCACAAGCCTTTCCCACGGAGCGTGGACCACCCCACAGGGCGTAGGTCCCTCCGTGGGTCACTATTTTGGGCAGGTTTGGGGTAGACTTTGAGGGTCTTCCTCAAGGGCCCTTGGTTGGTCCTTGGGGAGTCGTACCTTGAAGTTTAACCCCTAAACCCTTCATTCTACGTACGAGAAACAAATTTTATGACTCTAACAATTACGACAAGCTCTAGTTAAGCCTACTAGTTTCCGAGGTGTTACATGTTGTCGGGCTGATGTACCATTTATGGAAAAGACATATACAGAGGTGACTTTGGCATCATCGACCGACATTAGAAGAGTTGAGGCTGAATACACAAAGGATAAAGCATAGAGGAGAAAGAAGGCTCTGTTGGACACCTTTCCGGTGGTTAATATTGATGCCATGGAGGCCGATGCCCCTTAGTCTATGCCGACGGTTGAACCGATAGGTATACCCAACTCTTCTACCTCTACTTTACCTGCCCCTTCTACTGCTTCCCATTCCCCCTTAACATAAGCTATGATCTATAAGATGTGCAACCTTGCCTATTCAGATGATGTGAGGGCAACAAGGGATAATGCCGATGTTCCTTCTATTTGGTTCCCATTTGGGAAGATCCAAGAGCACAAAGACAGATGATCATGGCCCACATGATAGCTTTGGATACTCTTACTATTTGGGTGGAGGTGTGTGAGACGTTAGACCATAGCTTTGCGGATGTGACAGCCATGAAGGCTAAAATTATCGGTCTCCGGCGTGATGTGGATGAGCTTAAATCCACTAATATCTCAATGTTGTGGGGCAATATAGATGTGCCTGAGGACCCCTGTACTGATAAGCTAGTTGTTTCTAAGACCTATCCAACTACTGTGATCGGAGATGTTGTTATAGCTCATGAGGAATGATAAGTTCTGACACACCTGAGATGGATGAGGAGGCGCTAGGAGCACGTGATGAGGAGGTGTTCAAGGATCTGGAGGACCTGGAGGGTGATTTAATAAGGGTGGCTATAGAGGTGTCACTACGCGACACATCTATGATTGGTTCGAGTGGCTCTCAGCCCATAGAAGAGGTAGTTGCACAGACTTCTACAGTTGGATTCGAGCCAAGCACTGATGCCCAGATTGAGGCAGCCCTAGATATGCAAAGTTTACCCAAGCTTAGCTAGACATGGGGATTTTTACTCTCCCTCCACTTTCTTTACTCTTGAGACATTCAGTGTTTAATGGACATTGAAAACATTGTGTAGTTTACATTGGGGTGTTATTGTTATACCTAGCCTCCATCTGGATATTTGGTTGTATTTTGTTTTTATTTTGTCTTTTGGATATTTTTTGTTTTGTTTCTTTCGTTCAAACTTCTCCTCATTGATGGAATGTGAATGTTGGCTTTATTTCATTGGTTTTTCTCTTAATTGCATGATTGTGGGTGATTGTTATTCTCTTGTACATTTGAGTGTCCATTGCAATCAATACCGATAATATGAATAGTACTCTTGCTGAACGATATGTTTGTGCAAATTCAATGTGGTAATTTGATTTGCATAAGTCATGGGTGAACTCTTAGCATCACATTATGACTAGTCGATTGTCAAAGTGAGTCTTTTAATGATCGTTGCACGCGAGATTATCTTGTAGAGTCAAGATCGATGATTGCATTGAATGCCTTATGTGGTGAGGTTTGCTTGAAATATGTGCATGGTGATACCTAGAACTTGCCCCGTTGGTCCAATTGACTAACTTTGGTGAATGGAGGACATGATCTTAGGCATAAATTTTTGAGAGTGAACCTAATTGCCATACCTTTTTGTGATCCCCTTGTGAGTGTGTGAATCATGTTTGGCACCATTTGAGCCTAACCTTTTCTTTGGATGAAGCATGAACACAAATGGCATTGTCCTCCCCACCTAAAACCTTTGTGTAACATTGGTTTGCCTGAATAGCCAACTTAGGACAAAAGCCTAAGTTGGGGGTGTGGTAAGAATGAGGAAATAAATCGAGCAAGAAGTTCGTGAAATTCATCCTTGGGGACTCGTGTTGGATAAAAATATGGAACCCCTACATATAAAAAAAAGAGGGAAAAAGAAAACAAAAGAGATGAAAAATTTGTATCAACTGTGCATTGTAGAAATAAATACCAAAAATTTTATATGCTTTGAATATGCCAAGCCTGAGTTGTGAAGATGAAAAGAATGAAAGAAAAGGAGAAGAAGTGAAATTTGAGCCATGCTTCATCAAGGTAGAAGTCACTAATACCCATACCCTCAGCCCAATTACAAGCCTTGAAAAACCTTTTTGATCTTCCATGAGCCGACTAATGTGTTGGTTGGAAAATACAGGCAAGCTTATGGGTAAAATCGTGCATGTGTTTCTCATTGGGAGTGTGAGAGTTGATTTCGATTCCTTAATTGGTAATCTTTGATTTGCTTGTGAGAGCATGGAATCATTCTTGATGTGAGGGCATTCAAATACTCTTGTTGAGCATGAATTTGTATTTGAAGTGAGCATTGTGAACTTGAACTCTAATTGATGATAGCTAGTCACGACTTGAAACTTCTAGCGCACAATTAAATATTGCATGTGTAGATTAAACCTTGTGTGCATTCACGTTGAATCTCAAGGAGCACTATTTGTAGATATCCCTGTTGACCTAATTGATCTTGTGTTTTACTTAAGGACAGGCAAAAGTTTAAGTTGGGGTGTTGATGAGTCAGGAATTTCGACTCATTTAGGGCTTATTATTTAATGATTTAGTGTCCTCAGTGCCTCTTTTGTGCTCATAACTAATGTTAATTTGTTAATATGCAGCAATGAGTGCTTAAGGGCAAGACAAGGATATTACAATGTGAAAATGAGCGAAAAAAAGTTGGAAAACCTAAAGAAAAGAGAAGTTGGAGCTCGCAAAAGCCACTTGACGACTCGCTGAGTGAACCTCCGGCTCGCCTAAAGTTCCAGAAAAGTGGCCCATGTTCCAAACCAACTTAGCGAGAAAAATGACGAATCAGCGACTCACCAAATAGATCGACGATCGCGATCTAACTCGCCTAAACTTCCAGAACAATTTGATGTAGGAGTCAAGCCAAACGGCAAGAAGAAGCACAACTCAGTGCTTTACCGAGTTGATCGGCGAGTTGGACTTACCTCAGCAAATAGACTCTATGTTGAGTTTTTACGAACGTATAAGTTCATTTTTTGAAAGAAGAAAAGCAGTTCCCACACTGTGTATTTCTGACTCTTTAAGAGTTTTTACATTTTTCACATTGTTTAGCATTCTTGGAGAAGTTTGGGATCTAGAATTGGAGATTGTAAGATTTTAGCTTTGATTTCAACATTTGGGTATTGTAGATCGTGAGCAATTCATATGGAAAACCTTGTTGGTAACAATTTCTTACTTTTTGCTATGTGTGGCTAAAACCCCTTACCTTAGGGGTGTGATCATGTAGTCCAATGCATTAATTAGCTTATAGGTGATATTAATTGGTGATTTTAATGTTGTTTTGAAGTAGGTTCAATTATTTGTTTGTGTTTTAATTGATGAAATGAAGTTGCAAATTCATTTCTAACTTAGCTCTCTATGCTTTCTTAAGAAAGAGGTATTAGAATAGAATGATTGTTTGATAATTGTATTGATTGCGTCTTTAAAATCTAGCTTGAGAAAGTGGGTTAGATTGTGTCTTTACAAACAAAGCTTGAGAAAGTGGGTTAATTAAGGAATTGAGTTGTTTGGTAATGTTAAGCTTATTGAAGTTCGAAAGAACTCACATGAGACATTATAGTTGATCAAGAGATGGCTATTGTATTCAAAACCTAGCCTACCCATTGAGAATAACAACTTTAAACAATTAGTAAAATACCTAATATGCAAATTAACATTCGGCTGATCACATTCCCAAGGTGTGATCTCTAATTGTTTAATTCTCATGTTAGTTGTTCTTTGTCACAAATTTGTTACTAATTCCCCTCATTTGATATTAATTATTGAAACTTCGTGATTTCATTTCATGTTGCAAAATATTTACTTCTACAAACAATTAGAACACATTTTACTTCCTAATTGAATTCTCTACCGTATCACTCCCTGTGGGAATGACCCTTACTCCTAGTTGGGTTTACACTTGTTAGCCACCACCTAAACTAAGAATTCGATGGCTTGTAGTTGAGTGTTATCAGGTATTCGGGTTCATCCGACAAAGATTGAGGCTGTTAGAGGTTGGACAAGACCTACGTCAATTACTGAGATTCAAAGTATTGTGGGATTTGCAGGCTATTATAGATGATTTGTTCAGAGCTTTTCTACTATTGCAACTCCTTTAACCAGATTGACTCGACAATGTGTGAGCTTCCAGTGGATTGATGAGTGTGAGGAGAGCTTTCAAAAGCTTAAGACCTTATTAACTTGGGCTCCTATTTTGACTTTACCTTAGAAGGGTGTGGACTTCATGGTTTATTGTGATACTTCTACAATCGGGTTGGGTGGTGTTCTGAAGCAGAAGGGGAAAGTGGTTGCCTATGCTTCTACACAGTTGAAGACCTATGAGAAGAAATACCCCACTCATGATGTAGAGTTGGCACCTGTAGTATTTGTGCTTAAGGAATGGCGACATTATTTGTATGGGGTACATTGTGAGGTCTTCAATGATCATCAGAGTCCTTAGTACATCTTTAGTTAGAGGGATCTTAAGTTGAGGCATCACCGATTGCTTGAGCTACTAAAGGACTATGCCATCACTATCTTATCTTATCCAAGAGAGGCCAATATGGTGACCGACACTTTGAGTAGAAAGACTTCTAGCATGGGGAGTCTTGCTGCTATTAGTGTGAAGGGGGGACCACTCGCTAGAGATGTTCGGAGGTTAGCCAACAACCTTGTCCAATTGTAGATTTCTAAGGAGAGTGGTGGCTTGATTGCTTTCATAGAGGCTCATTCTTACCTAGTTTAATAGATCTATGAGTTTCAATTTTGATGATGAAAAGCTATGTCTCATTTGAGACATGGTGATGAGAGGGGAATCTAAGGAAGCTGTCCTTGAATTTGAGGGTAACTTAAGGATTGGGGGTAGGATATATATGCCAAGGTGGGTGAGTTGATTAGACTGATTCTTGATGAGGCCTTTTGTTCTCAATATTCCACCCATCCAGGAGCGATGAAGATGTATCATGATCTGAGTCAGCATTACTGATTGTGTGGCATGAACATATATATTGAAGATTTTGTTTCTAGGTGCTTGAATTGCCAACAGGTCAAGTGTGTGCACTAACAGTCCAGTGGTATATATCAAAGGATGCCTATTCCTACTTGGAAGTGGGAATAGATCGCTATGGACTTTTTTGGGACTACCTATCCCCGTAGTTGGTTATGATTCTATTTGGGTGGTTGTTGATATGCTAACCAAGTCCACTCATTTCATCCCAGTTCGAGTGAAGTATACGACAAAAAAGATAGCCCAACTCTATATTAGCCAGATTGTGCGACTACATGAAGTTCCTGTTTCCATTGTCTCTGATCGAGATACTTTGTTCACTTCCCATTTCTAGAAGGCTCTACAACATGGTTTAGGTACTTTGTTAGATATGAGTACTTCTTTACACCCTCAGATTGATGGTTAGTCCGAGAAAATGATTCAAGTGTTGGAGGACATGCTCCTAGCTTGTATGATTGATTTCGGTGATATATGGGATCATCATTTGCATTTAGCTGAGTTTTCCTACAACAACAGTTACCATTCAAGTATTCAGATGTCCCCATTTGATTTTTTTTTATGGAAGACGGTGTAGATCTCTGATCCGATAGTTTGATTCAGCTGAGATGACTCCTTAGATACACACTTTCTTAGAGATTCTATGGATCATGTTTGTATGATTCAGGATAGACTGTTGACAACACAGAGTCGACAAAAGGGTTATATAGATTGGAGGGACCAAGCCCTATAGTTTATGGAGGGTGATTATGTTTCACTCCAAGTGTTACCCATAAAGGGTGTGATGAGGTTCAAAAATAAGGGCAAGCTAAGCCCTACATGCATTGGGCCTTTTAAGATCTTGAGCCGAGTGGGAGAGATGGCCTATAAGTTTACCTTTGCCACCTAGTTTATCAGCTGTGCATACCGTTTTCCATGCCTCCATACTTCAGAAGTACGTGCCAGATCAGTCCTATGTACTTTCTCTTGATTCAGTTGTGTTGGGTCCAGACTTGTCTTTTGAGGAGGAGCCTGTAACAATCTTGGATAGGCAGGTCCAAAAGCTCAGGACCAAGGAGATAGCTTCAGTGAAGATGTAGTGAAAGCACCGTTCAGTTAGTGAGGTGACTTAGTAGACAAAGTTGGGTATGCGTGCAACAGATCCTCATCTTTTCAAGGCTTCAGGCACTTTCTTTTGCTTTATGTTTAGAGACAAACATGGTTTTTAGTAGTGGATAATGTAATGACCAATTTGTCATTTTTGGTAGTTTTCTATAAATTTACCATTTTTCCTTCCCGATATCGATCTGAGTCTTTTATGATTTAGTTTTGAAAGTCAGTTCGAACTTTTAGTAAAAATTTGTGAATTTTATTGTAAGTTTTAAATTTGAAAGGCTAAAGTTGTTAAAAAGTGATTTTTTTGTGTCTTTTGGAGTTTCAAGTATCTAAATGGAAATCCATCAATTCCATTAGTCCTGAAACGTGGAACTTGGTCCAGGAGAAAAATGGGTTTTAGATTGGAGTCTTTTTGAGGATTTGAGGTCCTAAGTTGGAAATTTGTGGAGTTTTAGCCTTTGGGTTGACTTTGGTCAACACTCAGGCTTCAAATGCTCCGATCAGAATTTTGAGAGTTCCATTGGATTCGGAGAATGATTTTAGGTTTAAGAGAGGTCTTGGTTTTATTTTCCGAGGTCCCGAATTTGTTTTGGCCTTTTTAGACATTATGTTAGTTTCTTCTGACTTTCACAAATGTTGGGTTAAGGAGACCTTGGATTCATCTTTTGACAGTTCCATTGAGTCCGGAATATTGAGTATAGTCAATTTGCATATATGGCTTGTGTGTACGTGGTTCCGAATGAATCCCAAGGGTCCTTTTGATGATTTTTATGTTGGTTGATTTTACTGAGTTCTGGGTTTTGGTGCATCTCGGGATCACGAGGGTGGGTTTGCTTTTGCGAGGTTTGATTTTCTTTTGTGAAGGTTCAATTTCCTTTTCCCCTAGTGATCGTGAAGGGCCTGTTCACGGTCGTGACCTTCATGAAATTAAAGGCCCGATTCGTGAAAGCATAGGTCGGATTATTTTAGGAGTTCACTTTTGCAAACTAGTAGTCGCTTTTGCGACATCAAAGGAGGGTTTGACCTGCAAATTTTAAGGTTTAAGCCTCATTTTCCATTTTTGAGCTATGTAAAACCCTTGAAGACAATTTTTGAGAGATTTTTCATGTTGAATCATTTGGGTATTTTTTTTTAAAAACCTAAAACTTCATTTCCCTTTGACTATTTATGAATTCTAACATCAAAACTTGGGATTTTGATTGACAAATGACAAGGTTTTTCAAGAACTGAAGTTCTAAACTAAAACAGTGATTGTGAACTAATTTTTAATCCTTTTTTGAAATGATTTTCACCAATGAGTTCCAAATGCCTTAGGTAATGTTTTCAAGTAAAGATTTTTCGATTCAAACCTCATTTTTAGAATTTGGTTTCAAGTTGAAAGACCAATTTTCAAAGAGCATGAATTAGGTATTATTAATTTTAGAATCTTATTGTGAATACTTGATTGAAATTGATTTTGTGGCTTTATACATTGTTCGGAAAGGGAAGACTGAAGGCTTGGAGTGACTAGTTGATTGAATTGAGGCAATTGATCTCTTAATCCTTGTTAATTTAGTAGGATCGTGTATTCCTTTCATTGTATGTGTTGGGGAGTAATGGAAACGAGTTATGAGTTCATTGTTCCTCTTGATTAACCTTAATGAATAAAAATATGAAAAGGCAACATGTTGATTATAATGCTTGTGAATTGCCTTGTTATGAACCCTATTTGATTGATTGATGAAATGGTTTGATGGCATGAGCATGGACTTGAATTGTTTTCTCTTCCTTACAATGTGAACTTTCTTAAGTTCATTGATTGTTGTACACCGTGTTGAGACAAGTGCTATAAAGCCGATGGAAATTGTTTTGGCTAGTGATATAAAGCTAATGGGAAATGGTTTTGGCTAGTGATATTATGCCGAAAGAAAATGGTTCCAGTAAGTGATGTGATATAAAGTCAATGTTAAGTGGTTCCGACTAGTGATATAAAGATGATGAGAAATTGTTCCGGCTACTAATGTGATATAAAGCCGATGGGAAATGGTTCCGACTAGTGATGTGATATAAACCCGATGGGATATGGTTTTCGCTAGTGATATTGTGTTGAAGGGATATGGTTCTGACAAGAGTTAACTTTTATTATTTGATGAATTTGATAAGTGTGATTGATCTATGTGTTACTTGTGATTGATCTACATGTTACTTGTGATTGAATTACTTGCTAGTTGTGATTGAAATACTTGATACGTATTGGTTGTGGAACCGTTACTGTTGAAGTGTGATTATAAGCCTTGTGAGCCATGTTTTTTAAAACTCTTAGGTTGGACTGAATTCTATGTAGGTTGTAGTTTGAGGAGGTCTAATTGGGATGAAAGGAGTATTCTATTTCTAGCTAGGCTGCCTTATTTATTTGGTTGGTTTTTGAGTACCATGTTGTTTGGTACTCACTCCTTTTTTGTACACTTTTGTAGGTTCCTATCACGATCCAAAGTATACTCTAGGCGTAACATGGTGTATAGGACCCCGAGAGGCCCTACACAAGCCACTTAACATACATCATACAAGAAATAAAAGTAAAGACTTGAAAGAAAACATTTCAAATATGAAAAGTTTCACAAAGTGGAAGTGTAACATAAGTTTCAAATTCATCTGATACATTATAAGGAAATTGATTGGGACATAACCCATACATCACATACAAAGTTTGAAACAAAATTACATAAACCAATAAAAATGGTGTCTCGATCCTCGGAACATGAGGACTCACCAATATTTAAAGTCTAAGAATCCACCTAGCCACGAGAATGCGGAGTAGGAATATCGGACCCTACATTCATGAGATAATGTAGGCAAAAGTATGTGTTAGTACATGGAATGTACTAAGTATAGGGCAATATGCATAAACATGAACATGATGGTATAAATTGTTTAACGCATGTAGACATGATCAATAATTGGACATTCTAAACATAAGGAAGTAAAACATGGAAATCACATGATATAGTCAATGCATTTGAAATAAAGGACATAGTAAAAGCTTTGAAGAAAACACAGTCATTTTGTGAGATGTTAGCTTTAATAGAAAATAAGACCATGAGAGCTATATCATTGAATCTGGTATATCCCTCATACCGAAAAAAGGGGAAACTACTTGCCAGTGTAGAATCCGTTCATATCATGTGTTTTTGCTAAAGTGGATCCGCTATCTAGGTAATTTAAGACAATTCTACGAGGGCACGTAGCTAGGGACTAGATGTTGCTACTAGAGACTACCCTATTTGAGCCTCCACCTCAAGCCTTCTCGGTGCTAAGTCTTAATCCAACTAAATAGATAAAAGTCAACTATCAATTTAACATAGGAAAGACAATAATCCATACCAATCCACATCTTTCAAAATTAAAACATAGAATAGCTTATTAAACATAATTCAATATAGATGAGAAAACCTTTCATCAATGTGAATCCATATATGTGAGAAACACCTTTCCTAATAGCATTGATACTTTCCTTTCAAAGCATTCTTACATCATCTATAGTAACTTCATAAAAGCATGCATCTCTTCATCAATTTCATAATTCATAGGTTCATGAGTTAATCATACCTTCTTAGTTGGAAAATTATAATTCAGGCATGGGTCAACATAATTTTAACTTAATATCATATATTAACATTGAATCATGCATTAGAATACTTAATTAACAATAATCAATCACAATTGAATAAAACCCATGAAATTGAATTAAAACCCTAAATTTAATCATTTGCAATTGAAAGGAGAATTCAGAAACCTTTGGGGACCCCATGGAGGAAAGTACTCCATAGATGAGTACCCACATACCTTAATGCCAAAAGCCCAAGAAGAATGGAGGATTGGAAACTTGAATGGAATCCTAGCTCTTCTTCTTCTTCCTTAGCCTTGAGAGAATTTGAGAGGATGACTTTGTTGAGTTTTATGGAATTTAGGAGAATGAATTGAAAGTGGGTGATTTGGGGCTTAAAAAATTTATATAGGGCTTAGGGTAGAAGGAAAAACGACATAGTATTGAGTTAAAACGATTATGAAAAAGACCCTAAAGCCCTTTAAAATAACTGCCGAAGATCATCTATGGTTTAGACCTATGGTTCGTAAGTACTTCTACGGACCGTACTGGTCAACCGTAGGAAAGTTCAAAAACTATTATTTTGGAACAACTTTTGACGGAACCCATGCACGGCTCGTAGGTCTTCCTATAGTCTGTACATGACAACAGTAGAAACCATCTTTCCCCTTAAAATTTCACTAAGTCTGGTACTCATCTACGAGACCTATCTATCTCTTGTACAAGGAATGCTAGACCGTCCTGGTGAACCATAAAAAGGGTTCTAGGACTTGATTTTAGAAAATCATTTTCCCCATTCCTATGGTTGCCATCTACAGCCCGTAGAAGCTTCTACGGTCTGTAGATGGGACCCGTAGACACAACTTGCAATCCCTAAAAAATATTTTCTTATTTTTCCAAATCCTAGGTGTTACTGTAGCGACCCTAAAAATAGATAGGTGAAACTAGAGCCTAACATATGAATTTTTAAAGTTTAAGCATAAATTGGAAGTAGTCACTTTTGGAAAAAAAAAGTTCAGAATCTGGAAATTGGCTAAGTTCAAAATCTGGAAATTCGGCCAAGTGTGGAAATCAGTGAGTTTTTGGCCAACTTTGAGCAGTCATAACTCCTAGCTCAGAATAATCCAGGAGTAGTTCCAGTTATGTTTGGAAAGCCCTTGGAACGATCTTTCCAACGCCGCCGAGTTTGCTCGATTCCGAGTTCGTATGAGTGAGTTATGCCCTTTGAAAGTTGGGCAGTTGGCAAGGA